>JAEUWR010000243.1:0-11676 GCA_018524895.1 Podaxis sp. C-F-101400
AGTAGAAACATCTGACAAATCTTACTAAGCCTCATCACTCTCACACTCGATTTCGCATTCTAAAGGCCCCTACCCCCCATCACTCACAGGCCCGTTATAGCATTCTTTATAGATCCTTAATGACACCAAAGTGAATTAATTGGTTCATTAGATCTTGATAGAAGTGACTCATGTGTGGGATGGTGTTCTCCTCCTTTGCCCTGGACTTGCCTTTTGCAGCCCAGTAATCAGCTTCTTGCTTCTTCTGCTCCTTGTGTTCACAAAGAGTGGCTTTGACAATGTCATACAGCTTTTCAGGACACTGCATGGTGGGAGTAGCCTTCTTTGGATTGTTAGTCCATTTCCCTTGTTGGACACATTGAGAATAGGTGCCTACCTCAACTGGGTGACCTATGGGAAGAAGGCCAGAAGTTCCTAGTAATAGTGGGAACTCCTCATCAAAATCCTTTGCTTTCTTGGAGGCATCTTCAAGTGACAATAAAAGAAGAGTTTCTTCCATTGGTTCTTCAATGCTACATTTAGTAGGAGTGCAACAAAGCTTATGAGCTTGATTGATGTCCTGATAACATCTGGTTTTGATCTTATGTTCCTCAGCAAGGGTAAGCAAAAACATGGTAGCTGTGTAAGTGTGCTGACATTTCATTACCTGGAGGATCTTCTCTGCATCCTGAGCAATTTCAATGATTTGTTGCTCAAGCAAAGCAGTAAAACAGAGGTTACTTGCCTCTATTTTTTTCTCCTTGAACTTACATTTCTCCTGATTAGTGGAAGAGTAAGTCAGGATAATGGGAACACAGTTTGATGATCTAACCCAATGTGAAAGTGGGGGAAGCTGAGCACAGTCCTGTGAGACACTAGTGGCCAGATGTTTCTGGACCAGAGCCTGAGACAGAACACTTGCTGTGTTCACTTTCAGCCTCTAGATCTGGTCAATGAGATTGAAGGGATGCATGTTCAGACCAGTATAAGGTTGAACAGCAGGAATGGGAGTGTCTGGCTGCACTAAGTGAGCAGGCACAGCAAATCCAGCCATAGAATTGGCTGGCTTGGCTTGGGCAGAGGGTTTCTTCTTCTTGGGAGCCCTCTTCTTCTTTGGCTTGATGGTCTGCCATTGACCTGGCTGACCAGTGGGTTGTCCTTGAGGCTTAGGACCATTGGAGGATTTATCATGGCTGACAGGCTGAGTGACATATTGACTCCAAGGTAGGCCAGGATGACTTTTGTTCCAGATGGAAGGGCTGCCTTGGTCATTAGGAAGCTTAGCTTTAGAAGCAGATTGAGCATTAGAGTTGGTAGAGTGTGCAGACATTTTGTTGTGTCCACTCCTCTGAGCCCATTCAGCATTTAAAGCTTCTGTGACCATATTCCAAGTTAAGGCAGCAATGGTTGTCTTGTTCATGAGCAAAGATTGCCAAACAGAGTCCCATTTGTCTGGAATTGCTGAAAGAAGTATCATTGCTCTGAGTACCTCAGGGATAGCTGCAGTAGCTTCTTTAACCTGAGTGAAGAGAGTTGCCATTTCAGCAATATCAACTGCAATATCTTTTCTACTGTTGATTCTCTTCTTCAGAGCATGACTAAACAACCCATAAATGTGTGCCAGGCCTAAAGTGCCAAATTGCATCTGCAAATAGGTCCATAAGGCATTTGTGGTCACTCTGCCATGAAGCAGCAATGAATTGGGCAAGGTATTTTTGATGACTGATAAGGCTTGCACACTCATCTGGTTCTGCCTAGCCTGTTCAACTGCATCATTACCTGGTGCAGTCACCATTCCTTCTGTCAGGGTCCAGCCCAATTCAGTGGAACCAGTGATGCTGATTAAAGATAAAGCACCCTGTAAGTGATGAGCCCAGAACTTGTAGTTAGAGGGGCCCTCAAGTTTAGAAAGGGAAGAAGTAGTGATAGCTAATGCCATATCTGAAATATTGAAGAAATTAGCAGATAGAAAATCAACTAAGCACAAAGGAGATAAGGGGTATCAGTATAATGTAATAATACAGATAACAACCAAGTAGCAGTTATCCCAAGACATCTTTTCTCAATCCTAAACTAATAGGAGAGAATCCTTGGAAGGAGAGTCTTGGGGCCCATAACCTGATGAGGAAGAAATGATGTTGCTACTACACAAGCATAGCATCAGTGGAGAGTAAACCAGTTACTCACAACCTGAGGTGAGGTGAATGGGAATGTAGTTCTGTAGTACTGGGAAAGGACAATCTTGAGGAGAGCCTTCAAAGATGTTACTGAGTTGAAAGTGGTGAGGAATGTTTAAAGCTTAGAAGCTAGTGAAGACAAGGAATGTAAAACTCCAGTGTAGAAAGTACACTACTACATGACAGTTTAAATACTGTAGTTATGACTCATACTGAGTCAAGGGTATAATACATGCATGGGTCAGAAAGCATAAGGCATATGCACATATAGTGCATGTAAATGTCATATGAACATTTATAAAAAGATGAACATGACTCTACCACATTGTGCAGGAGTCATTAGAAGCATAAGATGTTTCTACCATGAGTAATCCTTTGTTACAACATGGGGATATCAGTAATACTACCACAAGCTGTACATCTACACAAGTGTAAAAGTATTAATATAGAGATGGATCAATCTATTCATAGCATGAAGCTATGGAAGGGTCCAAAAATTATCTTGCTCTGTCATTGCAGAGCACATACATCAAGGATTCAGCATGTCATGCTGATGGCAAGTATATGTGTAAGCATAGTGCTGATAGCAAGTGTATGTGTGAGTATAGTGCTGATTAATTCCTCAACACTGGAAATGCTGATTGGAATGTATGTCAGTGTTGTTGGTGGGTATAGACTGACACAAGTTGGTAGTGAGTTTTCAAGGAGTGTTGGTTGGTTTTGATCTCAGGCCCAACCCCCCACCTCCAGAACAAGGCAGGGTTATCTAATTTGATATAAGTTCTTGACAATCATGGGCATTCAGTGTTCAGCACCAACAGCCAATTAACCCAATTCAATGTGGTGTAACCAAGAAACAGTGATCTGTGGTTTACATGTGTTGTGTGATGTATACAGTAGTGTAGGAGTAAATATTGTCTATTCTTGTTAGATAGTGGAGTGCACCTATAGAACAAAAAGACAGATATCAGGGAAAGGATAGCTCTAGAGAAGCCATAACCCATGTGAAACCTTCAGGTATAGTCTGTATATCACTTGGAGAGCCAGAATTTTCAAAAGAAATAGGAGCCAAGTGCAAATGGGTACTGTAGACATTTCAGAAGCTTGTAATATAGAACAGTATAAAACAAGGCTTGCACCATAGACAAAAGATACTTAGCAATGTACAGTCATGCATTGTAAAACATTACCCTTTGAGGCATGAATGGATGCACCTCAGCCACAATATACTTCCATCTGTGAGCTACCACTTTGATTTGTTCAAATGCAGTGGTAGGCTTCTGGTGCAAGGTTTAGGGCTGGGCTAGGTTGTTTCAAGGAGCTTTGACTGGGAGAGTGAGACTTCTACTCAATCACTGAATCATGCATGTTATTAAAAGGCCATGCAATAAAAGGATCTCTGGCATTGCTATTGTATTAATAAATATATCACACCATAAGGGCCCATAGGATCTCATTGCAGTTTATCACAGAAATTAGGGGTGTATGAGGGCCACAGTACACATGAGTATGCAGGAGTAACCTCTTCTCAGGTGAATTCTATTTCTCAACTATTGGCATATGTGGCACCATGGAATAAACTTCTAGTGGCACACACACATGCACAACTGCAATTGAAAAACAGCAAGTGAAAGAGAGATCAAAACCTGATGAGATCCAATCCAAAAGGGAAGAAAAATAAAATGTTCATTCCATGTTCAACCATGCTGAGTCAAATACTATACTACCCCACTGTTTTGGTGCACCCAGGGGTTTTGGTGTTTTGTGAATATCTTCTCACACTCTCAAGATTTCGGGTTAGTACTTTGTACAGCACCTAAGAATGCCATTCCTGGCATCCTCCATTTTTTTTTGAAAATTATAACTGAAGTAGAATGAGAATTGGTTTTGAGCCCATTGTCACACCTTGCCAGATGATGCTGAGTCAGAGCATGAATAAAATGATCCCATCACACATTGCATTGCACAAAGTTTGAACAACAACACCCATAGAACTGAAACCAAGTTTGACCTTTGCATTCTTGCACATGCATTGCATCTCACTGATAATGGCACAAAATCAGCACTATTGGATCATATCCAGGATCATTTGAAGGGGCATGAAGCAGAACTCCAGAATAATCCATGATTTCATGGCTTATTCTGTTGGTCTAAGGAAAAGACTGCCACAATGTTGGGCTCTGGTGTAACAGGCACCTATGCTCAAGAACCAATTGTTGATCCTCCACTGCAACTGCTAAACTACAATCCAAGTTTCATTCATCACACTGGCCAATATGCCATGCCCATGGCATTTCCAGTATCTATTGACTCTGGACCACATGTGGGACCCTCTTATGTGAACTGTCAAGCAGACTATCTGTCTTACTTTTATTAGACTCATCTACTTAGGTTACTTAGGTACTTAATACACCATGTTGTTATTCCATCATCTGGGTTTTGAATGGTGGCCTTCAGCATGTGTGACAAAATCGTGACCACTGAAACCCCCAGGTGCACTGAAACAGTGGGGTAGTACTTATAGTAGAGTATCTGGTAACTGTAACAACCCTTCCAGGTGTGCATCAGCTGTGTAGTGTGATACTGTCACTGGATGAAAGCCAAGGCCATTTTTTAGTGCCATCCTAAGTAGGAATGTTCCCTGTGCTGATCCCTTGTGCATTCTGAGGACTGTTGTGTTGTACTTGAGTAACTGTGGCATCGATACTCAAATGCACCCTTCCAACCCCAAATTTCTTCCCAGTCACACAGCAAGATCATGTTGGCATCAAGATGCACACCACTAAACATATGACAAAGGACAAACCAGGCCATATCCGAAAGAATGACTGATAACCTGTCCCAGCTCCCCTCCTCTTTGCATGGCCTCCATGCAATGCTTTTGTTGTATTTACTTACTGGAAGTTCTCAGGATCAGAATACACACACCCAATTCTCACAAAATTGAGACTCATGGCTCATTACCACAGAGTCTTGCTAGAGCTGCTCTCATGCTTTTGGTATCCCCCTGCCCCATCCATAAATGCATGTACTCCTTATTGACAGGACAGACTGCTCCACCTGCCTTGAAGGGTGAGAGAATATGCCAGTCCTGACTGCCACCACATGGACAAGTGAGCTGAAGGATTACAGGGTATGTCATATTCATCAACAGCTGTTTTTTTTGTCCACATAACACATCAATTACAGAATGAGAGCTGAGGTAAATATGAGGAACAATTGGGGAGCTGCCTAGCACATAACTCTTATGTTTGTCTCCAAACACACAGCTGCATTAACAATGGATGTATAGACATGCATATTCATCCAACCCATCAATTATACCACTTCCTCTGCACCTGACTAGCAGTCATGAATTCCCCATCATGATCTAGTCCACCTGATTCCAATCCTGTGGCACACCAACAGCAGTATGCATCATAATATCCATTTCCACCTTTGAATTCATCTTTGGGCAATGACACCAAAGCAGACAACTCTTGATGTTGATAACTTGCTCAACTGAGGCTTCCCTATCCTTCTCCTCAGGAGTGGCACTGGATGTTAGGGTATCATTATGCACAGTAGCTCTCTTGATGAATATAGTTCTGATGCCCTTTCCTTTCTGCTTGACCTAGCCTTTTTTGGCTTGGGGAGGTGGATTGATGGGCATCACACCTGAACCAGAACTGGGCCCTGAGGTCAAAGGGGAATTTGGACTAGAGGAGAGATCCTCTTCTGCACTGTATCTGGTGGGTGAGGTGCAGATGACACCTCTGACTTGTGGACTGGCAGGAGTGGTGACTTGTTGTAGGGGAGCTTGCATTGGTTCAGTCTTCATGCCGAGAAATGCTGAAGGTTTGCTGCCAGGCTGTCTGGTCATCAGGAAGGTCACCTTTGGTTGGTCCTGAGAAATCAAGTTCATCGACCTCAAGCATGTTTCCTTTCCTCTCTGTGACCTGGAGAATGGGAATAGTGCTCACACTCATGCCTGCACTCAGATCCTCTGCATCAAACCTCTTCTTCTGGTCTTCCAGCCCATTCAACCCTTCCTTGGGGCATAGAATAGCTTCTTCGAATGTTAGCTCATCCTTGTGTACCTTTTTGCTGAAACATTTGAGGTTTTTTTTTTTTTTTTTTTTTTTTTTTAATTCATAGTTTATTGCACTAGACTAGCTAATACAAACGGGCGCGCGGTAGCAGTCCCAAGAACGATACTAAAGAGAAAGAAAAGGAAAAGAAGGAGAGACGGGAGAGAAACGGGAAAAGCAGAGTATGAGAGACGAAACGACTAGAGGGACGAGTCGACTACTATGTATGTGATAGAGAAAGAAAGAAAAACTAACTTAGACGATCGATAGAGGAGGTGGTGTACATGAGGGAAGAAAAAAGGGGGAAAAGAATAAGGAGAAGCCCCTTAGTGAACATCAGGGACACTGTGTATGGCGAGACGCTCTCTTCTTGTAAGGTGACGGGTGGCGTATTCTTCCTGTGTTATGGGACCTTGGATCTGGTCGGTAAAGGAAAATGCTGCTGGGTTGCGGTCGAGGAAATTGAGGAGCCAGTAGAAGCCGTCACGGGCTCCAACTGGGTATTGATATAAGGGACAGGAGTCAAGGATATGGTCCCGTGTTTCTAGCGCTTCACCACATGGGCAAGACGTGATATAGCGCCCTGGGAAGAAGCGCTGTCGGAAGGTGCCGATGGGCACGTGGTTGGTGACGCATCGAGTAAAGCGCGCACAGAGTTGGGCATTCTTGCCGAGGGGAGAATTGAGCCAAGTTCCACCATTGGCGTACTTGGGCAAGAGGGGTTGTTCGGCGGGATTGAGCAGACGTAACCATGAATGGCCGCAGTGGGCGGGTTTGTCCATGAGTAAGTGCCACTTAGAGAGGCACTTGCGGGTGTAATGGTTACGGACGAAACCGATGGATGTGCGGTATGGTTGGCGTCTGTTATTGGGAACGCGGAGTGACTTTGCGAGTTGATGCGCTTGGAAGTGGATCGACCAGTGTGCAGCGGAAGGGACCGACCAAAAGTGGATGTGGTTGGAAGAGGAAGATGATAGCCAATTTTGAAGAAGAGGAGTGAGGGCCACGGCATCTTGATGAGCACTATGGGGGCTGAAAGAAAATAATTTTTTAGCGGAGGCAATTGAGTCCGTGAAAACTATAATAGAGGTACAGTTATGAGAGGTGGCAAGAGAGAGAGAACTAGCTACACCGAGACGAAGAGCATACGATTCAGCGTCAGAGGATAGTACTTCCCCACAGGGGTGGACAGTAGAAGAGAGGATGTCTAAATGAGAAGAGTTAAAAACGAGAAAAGCAGAAGTGGCGGAAAGTGTAGGATCAGAGGGAACGGAACCGTCTGTAGCTACTACTAAAGATGTAGGGGAAGAAAAGGAAAGGTCTCGTGCACGAGAAGCGTTGGCGAGGTGGAGGGCCATAGCGCCTTCTTTTGAAGGGTTTGGGCACTCGATAAATTTGATTCGGTCGCTAAACAAGTCCAGCAGACGCTGGCCAGGTTTGGCGCTGGGGTGGAGACGCTGGAACCGGTCCGTGACCAGTTGGGCGTCTGATACGAAATCTAGCGCTGTAGAGCGCTGTTTGGTATGGCGCGCGTCTAAGGGATCGATGTCGCGCGTTAGAAGTTTAAGGGGGTGGGAAGAGGGGAGGGTATGGAATCGGAGAGAACTTCGCTTGGCAAGTTTGAAGAGGTGGAGTTGGATGGGGATGAGACCAGCAATGGCCTCGACTCCACCCGAGGGGGTAGTGCGGAATGCGCCGGTGATCCAGAGGGCGGCTTGTCTCTGCATGCGCTGGAGGGATTTTATAAGTCCGCGGTATCTAGCGTTTCGGTTAAACCAGAGACGGTATCCATATGTGGCTATTGGGACTACACAGGATCGGTACAGGAGTCTCTTGTGGAGAGGGGAGAGACCGCGGATGGAGTTGCCGAGCATGCGCATGCATCGGACGGTGGAGAGCGCCTTGGTCGAATAGAACTGTACGTGTTCCTTAAAGGTAAGGCCTCTGTCGAACCAGAAGCCGAGGTAGCGGAGGAAAGGTTTGGGGGTGATGGTGAGAGAAGAGTCAATGGAAATGGGAGGGTTGGGGTCACGAGAGGGGCAGCTAGAGAAATGAAAAGCTTCGGTTTTGTCTCTTTCAAGAACAAAACCTAAGCGGAGTAAATAGGATTCAACGGATTTGTAGATCTGAGACAAGAGACGACAATTAGTATCAAATGACTCAGATTGGACTAAAATAAGACCGTCATCCACAAAGGAGACGATCTTGCATCTGGGATCGTTAGCGAACTCATACATAAAAGGGGAGAGGGAGAGGGCGGTGAGGATGGGGGAAAGGGCAGAGCCTTGACCAACTCCAACCGAAGTGGGGAACTTGGGTGACGTTTTGTTGTTCCACGAATAAGTTGTAAATCTGTTTTGGAGGTAGTCAGTAAAGAAATTAACAAGGTTGATGTTGAAACCATGTCGTTTGAGGATGGAGCAGAGGATGGAATGATTGATAGAGGGGAAAAATTGAGCGACATCGAATGCGATGACGCTGGACTTGAGTTTTCGGCGCCAGCCAGAGCGCACGAGATGGGTGACGTACACACCAGCGTCTTCGGTAGAGCGCTGGATGATGCCGCCGAATTGGAGGGGGTGGACGAGGTTTAGTTGAGCAGCCTCGAACTGCATTCTTGCGGAAATCATCTTTTCGATGAGTTTTCCGAGGGTATTGAGGAGGACGATGGGCCGGAACATTTTGGGAGTGGAATAGTGCGGTTTGTTGGGTTTAGGGATGATGACGGAAGTAGACATTTTGAAATGTTCCGGCCATGTGGAAAATTCTATGCATTTGGATGCGAAGAGGAGGAAGTTGGTACGGAGAGTGTCATCTGCCATAAGGTGCTTTATGTGGGTCCATGAGAGGTGGTCTGGACCCGGTGCTGAGGTATTCGCGCAAGGTTTGAGGGCGTCGAATAATTCGGCGTTTGAGAATGGGGGCCATTGGCGCTCAGATTGGGCGTCAATTGCCTCGATTACACTGAGATCAACAGGACGGTCTGCCGCAGAGTTATAGGAAGAGTCAAGGGCGTGCCAGAGGTCATCTAGCTCGTCGCAACTCTTCCCGTTGTAGGTAATGGATTGGGAGGGAGGGAGATTTCGTTTCCCAATCCAAGACATGAGGTCCCAGGGGCGCCGGTTTTCTTCAGCGATGTCCTTGATTTTCTGATCAAAGAAGGCTCGTTTAGCTTGACGGGTGGTGCGTCTAAAGTAAGACCAGTTCGCCTTTGTTTTGCGAGACTGGAAGGTGCGTAGAGCAGTGGAGCACTGGGGTGTCCACCACGGTTTGGATTTAGCGCAGATTTTTACCCGTTTCGCGTTATTGTGCCATTCTTGAGAAATAACGTGGGACATGGCATCAGCGTATGAGACGATGTCGACTTTGGAGGAAAAGGAAGCGGGGATATCCCGTAAGCGTAAGGTTAGAGAGTAAAGGAAGGTGGCTTCCTCTTCTGAGTCGCGGGGGATGGTGAGTTTTTCGGTATAGGGGAGGAATGGGGAAGGAATAGGAAGATAGGTGAGGAGGGGGCAATGGTCCGATTTGAACTGCCAGTCATCGCGTATTGAGTGGACTGGGCTTTCTTGAGTAGGGTGATCTGCCATAAAAATGAGATCTATGACAGAAGGATGCTTGTTAGCGTCAAAAGGGATGTGAGTGTATTTAAAATTGTCTGGCAAAGAGAGTGTAAGTCCTATGTCACTCATGATGTCCATAAGAAGGTCGCCCCGGGCGGAGTGATGGAGGATATGTTCGTCCCACTCTGGTGAGTGGGAGTTAAAGTCACCTCCTGCACAGATAATGTTTTTGGGAAGGAGATAAGAACGAGATTCGAGATAAGTAATAGAGGAGTCATCAGAGGGCTCGAAGTAGCAGTTGAGGAAAGATAATTTTCCTAGGGGGAAAGAAAGTGAGATTAATTGGAAATCAGTCGAAGATATGATGTCTGGATGAGAAATGGGGGACAAAGATTTACAGGAGTTGCGAATAAATGTCGCTACTCTGGGATGATCACCGTCAGGTATAAAGATGTGCCAATCAGGGTTATAGTTGGTGCCTTTATACGGAACTCCTTCAGAGTTATCAGACGATGGAATGTTACGAATGGTTCGAAACGAAGGTTCCTGAATACACAAAATAAGAATGTCTTTAAACGTAGGGTCATTTAAAAGGATTTCGACAGTGTCGAATGAGTGATGAACGTTGAAAAATAAAATAGGTATGGAAGAAATAGGAGCGGGGTTATGAAGAAGTCCTTTAGACATTCACAGCCCCGGAGTTGAAATCACAGCGGTTTTTATCCGCCTTAAGCTCTTGAAGCTTTTTGTTGATCCATTCCCGGTCGAATCGATGCCGGAAGAACGGGCATTTGTCACTGTTCATGTGATGATCTTGAGAATCACATGATAGACAGCGGAAGGAGGTCACATGGGGGCACTCCTTGATATCGGCGGATGTGGGGGGACGTGGATTGGGACCAGTTTTGCCGCGGCAGCAGAAGCCATCACGGCGGTGATTGTCGGTGTGGTGCGGATCACCACAAATGGCGCACCTGGGGTTGCGCGCTTTGCAAAGGTGGGTTGGATGACCCCATCTCCAACAACGGTTACAAAGAGGACTGGCGGTCCTCATTGTTGCTCCTCTGAAGGTGCACACTCGACTCTCAAAGAGGAGTGTGTGGTTGATAAACTGCTTCGCCCTCGATGCTGATTGGGAATCCCAGAGGTCGAAGAAGAGAATTGCCGAATCTGAGTGAGGTGAGACTCGGCTGAATCGCGGTTTGCCGACCAAATAATTGATGATATCGGCATAAGGAGAAGAGTTGATAACTTCAGCGAAGTCATCGGAGGTGTGAGGGGTACCATCCTCCCTGAAATATGGGAGGTTGGTTAGTTTTATGAATGATTTTGACATAGGGAGCGCTGGGATGACGGCATCCCTAATGTCGGGGGAGGCAAAGGCAGACTGGTTAGAATCGGTAATGCCTTTTTTGATGACGAGGAGGTCCTCATCGGATGCGACTTGGTTGGTGTTCAGCCAAAGGGTTTTCTCCCCCATCTTAGCTGACTCGACCTTGAGAGTACGCCCCTTTTGATAAAGGGCGTTGTTACAGTTTCGGATCACCAGGTCGAGGGAGGTGATCATGATGGGTTTGAAAACATCGTTGAACGGTACAACGATGTTTTTGCGCGAGGGGCCTTGGGTGGCCTTGGGTTTGTTGGGGGAGGAATGGGGAGAAGGTGGTTTAGATGAATACGGAGAGGATTTGATATCCCCGGACGAGCGGAGGAAGTTGATTATGTCGACCGGCGACATGTTGGGGAATTGGTTTTGAAGAGCCGCATATTTAACAAGCTCTTCGGATTGGAGAGGAGTAGAGGGCGTCGATGTAGCTTTCGCATACGACGCTCTTTGTGTGGAGGGAGAAGGGGCATTGGACCTGATGGGACGGGTGGAATAGTTGATGG
>JAEUWR010000244.1:0-11645 GCA_018524895.1 Podaxis sp. C-F-101400
AAGACCAGGTGGGAAAGACGTGACTGAGGTGACCATCCGAACCGGGGTGCCGTCCGAACCGAGGTGCGTCAATAGTACTTACCCCGATGGTCTAATAGAATGCTGTCATCCATCAGGCGGGCTTTGAATTTATCGCCTGAGAAACAAGTGACTGATGTGATTGTTCGAAGTTCGGGCACGTTCGAACTACGGGCAGTCCATAGTACTGTTATACTAACTCTTGAGGTGGCTGCACGAGCCAGGCCTGAAAGCCTGAAGGCATGGATGTGCTTGATGCTTAATTTGGTGCAGCGAAGTTGTTTGTACCTACTCCAGTGACAACTAAACAAATATCAAATGCGATTTTTCGCAACCTTCAGTCTATCGGTTTGACAACAGCTGTGATAACTAGGTGAATCATCTATATACAGGCTACTACTCTGGTTGATTGGACGCCTATACCTATCAGGAGTTATATACCATAACCAGCTTTCGGGTACATTTTCTTTCCCAGTCACTCCGCTCCATGCATGCTGCCGCCGAACGCCGGTTACAATGAACTCCGGCCTCACTAGCACAAGTCGTGATCCTCCTCCTGGTCCATCGAGCTTCGGGCAGACGCATGAGCATTTTGCACAGTGTGATCATTGATAGTTGTGAATCTTATTCTATTACCTTGAGTCTCCCGGAAGGCTTAGCTGCGAGTCCACCCGTTTCCATTCGCAGAGAAAGGGAAAGATATGTTCGGCAGCCCATTATGATATGTCTTTCACGCATCACATGATTTATATTCCAAACCATGCAAGTACATATTCTGCAATACCAATCAGAGGTGTAGCATGAGAGTGACAAGGGGGAAGAGAAGTGATGTGTGTAACACTAAGTCAGAAGGTTAGGAAAAATGAGGGCAACTGTTAGTATGAAGGGGTTAAAAGTGGGGAAGGAATGTGGTCCATGCAATACTGTGAAACGCGCCTAGCAAAAGAATTCGGAGAGACGTGAAGGTGAGAATGATGGGAATAAGGCGAGCGATGACTTATCCAGAGGCCCCAACAAAGGCGATAAGGTAAAAACAGCCTGAACCATGTTGTGGTATTAATCTCCCCAAGAAGTCTAGTGCACAGCATCAGTGCTGGTTGGGCATTTGAATGGTCATCGCACCTGCAGAAACTTGCCACAACACTTTTCCAGGGTAAGGTGTAAAGGGTGTAGTCCAGATCGGAATCAAATGCAGGCAACCAAATATTATAGTGTTGACACGGGAGGGAACATATATTCCCCCGTTGTCGAGACTGGGCTCTAATGTCTAAAACATTGGTGAAAGGTGGATGAACAAGCTTTCGGTCGTATCGAACATTATTGTGATGAGGGCCTCGATGGGTCTTACAATAAACGAGAACCATTCCAAGGGGTTCATGTCTCTCCAATGGTATGGCCCGAAGAATTCTCTGTAGTGAAGTCATCATTCTGGCAACAAACTGTCCCATATGGCTCTCCAGTCCTCGGCCGATCAAGCTAATGTCCAGATCGTATGCACTGTGAGTCAGATACTGAAATCGACCCTGTTCTAAGTCTTCATCTAAAAGAGGTCCCCTACCTTGTAGACCAAACGATGCATTCTAAACGCTGTTTCGCGTCCCGACGCCTCACATGCTTCTTCTCACCCGTCTAATCTCCGTCGTTATCAATGTTCTCTGAGTTTAGCGTCACCGCTGCCTGACCTCCACTGATCTCAACCAAAGTTCGCAGCGGAGAGAAAATGAATGGGAGATACCGCATGACGTGTGCAGCTTTCTCACGTTTCCTCACTAACATACAGCATAAACGCTGCTACGGTGAGCATAGCTTCTTCATCTCCCTCACCGGGGACCTACTGACAGTGTTGGGATTCGTCTTGAATGTTGGCATACTAGTTAACAATATCGTTGCCAACCAGCTTGACATGGTCAGTTAACGTAGCAATGGTGTTAGCGTGATTCTGTACAAGCGGCCTGATTTGGCTAATAGAAATAAATGTATTAAATGGTCACGGTCTGGGTGACTTGAATATTTCCAGCGGCAAGGCTTAGGAAATTAGTTGGGTTCTTAAACGTTACTGATTGCTGTCTAGTGTTGAAGAGGAATCTGACACGATTAGTGCCCTGATCTCTCACAAGCAGGACCGGACCTGTGATTCCGTCGCCAAAGTGAGATCATGTCCTCCTGTGCATCCATATCCACCAGCGATCAGCGTAATTTTGGCTCTTCTCAATGTGTCCGCAACATGGGGCATGTTTAGGTTTTAAGCACAAATATATGAAGTTAGCTTTTACGTTCAAATACACCCACGTCAGGGGCCATTCAGCGGCGGACGGAATCAATCAAACCGATACCTGGGGACAAACTGAATCAATAGCCGCTTATGATGCCTGAGTAATGCCTGGTTAGAATGTATTTACAACTCCGCTGTCATTGAGTTATCAATGGAAACTAAGTTAAAACTAACTTATTGCTCCCCAACTAGAACCTCGCCGAAAACGGTTTGCAAACTTTACGCTCTATTAATGGCGGGCCGACGTTGGGCCATTCGGGATCAAGTGTTTCTGGTTAATCCAGTGGTATTCTTAGGTATGATATGCTGGAAAATATAGGTGGCGATACATGTAGCGGTAGGGTCAAAGGTACCGTTGAGTGAGTAACTTAGTGGCTGAGGAGTGCTTCCCTGGCAGTCGAATTATTATCAGATCCTCCTACTGTATTCGAGGTCCCAGATTTCGGGATATGATTACTCCAATGCAATAACATATTTGGTTTGGTAACCCCACGCAAATATATGCTGTCCACCGCTGTGCAGTATAAAGGATGATGAATTCCACTCCTTAAGCTTTCTTCCTTACCCCGCCTCTGAATCGACCCCACGATGTTGGACTCGAAGAGTCTTGTCGCCTCCCCACGTACGTGTGTCCATGCCTGTCTCATGGGATGATTCTGAAGACGTTGAACATTAACACAGTGGCGGCTTGGATTGTGCTCCTCTTGGAACTCGCACGGAACTTTAGGGAAGAGTGTGCAAATATCTGGCGGTAGGCGACCAAAAGGAGCTTGCTCAATTATAAGTCTGATGTTTTCGGTTTAGGACGCCAGTGACACCCACTAAGGCAATATACATTTTTGCAAGGTATTCCCCCATTTTGACGCAATGGTACGTGTAGTCTTCGTTCGCGATCGCCTCACCATTGACGCCAACCAGTTACCATCTATACCTCTTGACTCATCTCGCAATGCCATTCTCTCAAGAGCTGTGTCGAAAGTGGTTTTTGTTCGAACACTTCTATAATTTCTCCCTGCACCTATCGCTTGACGTAGTAACGGGCCTCCGAGGTATGTGTTCATCGTTTCAAGATGATGGTTTGTTGACCTGCCGCTAGTGTATGCGCTGTATGAGCGCAATGTCAAAGTTGGCGTTTTCGTGCTGGCTTTGCTCCTACTTGATGGAGGAACTACCCTGCTAGTTGGAATATTCCTATTTTTCAATGCTAAATTTGATACCACATGTTCCACGTCGCATAATCAGTTCGGACTTGCTGCGCCGTGAGTCTCTCAGCTATCATGTGTAAAGCGGGCTCATATTTTCCTATTCTTTAGGATCATTTTCCAGTGTTCACAGGGTATTTTGTGGGCCATGACCTGGTACCAACGACGCGCCATCGCCCAGCAACTTGATCGGACCATCCAGGCACAGATCCCTTTCCTTCCCATACTTTTTCGCGACGGGTGTTTTCTACTGGCGTTTGTGAGTCGTAAGTATACCCATGCCTAGTCTCACCATCTTCTCGCTAATTCTTTCAAGTCGGGGTTGCCCTTATTCTTCCATATTGTGCTGTAGTGCGTGTCGAAACGCTCATCTTCTACCCGTAAGTAGATTCAGAATGGACCCCTAACTAGCGACTCTGAACACCCGTTTCAGATGGGCGATATCTTTGCTGTCCAGTTTGGTGCGCAACCCCAAGTTCTCCCTGTCGCCAAATCATTGACACCTCTTCAGTGCTGCCATCTGATTCTCAGCACGCTCCGCATTGCAAAGATAACTCCAGACTCGACTACAGAAGCATTTGAGCTCGATACAAACCTGAGTCACCTCCCGACCCAGGAAGTGTTTTCAGCAAGGGACTCGGAACTAGGTGCTAGGAGCCTAGAGACCGCGAAACCTACTGCACACAAAGAGCACGAAATGTCGTCCTCTGATCCGGCAGGGAACTGAGGATTAGTTCGCATCATTTCTCGATTCCATGTTAATTTCCTGGGAGAAATGAAGTCTGCCTATTACATTGTGCTTTGCACGTTTCTCGCAATCAATGTTGGGGGTCGCGATGATGGGGGGTGGGTCAACGTGGATGTGAAGGGTAGTACTTGACTTTAGGGTCTGACTATTTACATACGTACCCAGGGCGGACAACTACTCGCCCAACTATGTACTTATATTCTCCCTCTAACTTGCTAAGGTCCCATTTGTGATGAGACCGGGTATTGATCACGTATCCGATGGGCGAGAGTGATCACCACTATTCGGTGCCCAGCGCCCGTACATCAAAATCGCAGGGATTCACTTGCACCAAGGCATCTCGTGCCAAACACGCGCCGTAGATATGTTGAGACGGACTTGAGAAATAAGGTATGAATGACTTGATGATCGGGCCATAGCATACGCAGAAAAACACGCAACGCATAGTTGATGGCTCGGATCACGACAATCTTTCGAGGCGTAGTTACCCTCCCCTGTGACAAGGATCCAGAACGCGTCGTATTCGGCGGTATCTTCAATGGGCGGGGTGACGATTAATGGATTTGGATGATTGAGCCGAGGGGTATAATAGATTGCATTTATTCATAGGGGAAATCTGGACACTTTCACTCCTATATTGCGTCTCGGTATTGTATAACGTATGTAGGAAAGGCGGAAAACGGATAAAGGGAGCTTACACCATGTATGAAGCCAGGAAGGGAGGGGTCGTATGCGTTATTTGGGCGGTGTTGGTTCCTTTTTACAACGAAGTCGGAGTGGGGTGAGAAGGGCAGATGGGGGCGTTGACACTGGAGTCAGAACGGGGAGATGGGACGTTCCGAGATCGGGATGGACCAGGGACAGGGTCCGCGGCGCAACTACCGTTGGAATAATCCTACGACCAAGGGATTCGAAGCATCGCGGAACAGCACTTTAAGGCGACATCTCACCTGAAAACCCGCTCTCTTTCAGAGCCTCTCTCTCTTCTCAACATCTGCACTTCCCTCGCATACGGCCTAACGACTTTCGTGAGTACAAAGCTACAAAGCGTTAGATAGGCCAACTTGTCGCTGGAGCGAGCATAGTCATGGTCTGGGTGGGTACATTCCAACACTTCAACTGTGTGGCTCTGAATGGATAGTTGGATACAATGTTCAAGGAAGGGTGGCTCGAGGGTAGATAGACGAAGGCAGTGTCCCAGCGTGGTTGCTACATGCGGGGATCAGCTGAACGTTATACGAAATGCGATAAGACGAAAGAAGACAGAGTGCCGTTTAAGTTACGTCCTGACTCCATACGTTTCCCTGCGTGACAGAATAATCGATTGAGTTTTTTTTCTGAGAAATTATGAGACGGGACCGAATGTAGAATATCGTCTGGAGTATGTGGCAACTGTGTGCAGTATGCCGGGGGCAGACGAGGGCGGTATGCGGTTCTCCTCAGTGGAATGTGAGGCATGGGCGACTGAGAAGGGGAAACCGGTAGCGGATAGACCAGGGATGAGAAGTTGTCTTCATGACATCCCGAGGCCTGAGGCCTGGCTGGTGAAGTCACGTGAGCTAGATATATAATTGGCTCTGTGGTCCAACGCACGAGAAAGAACATGTACGTCTGTGTCGACCATCTTGAGCTACCGGAGACCCTGGGTCGTTCTGATAACTCGCTTGTGAGGGGTTGCGGCTCGTTACAGGTTTGACTCTGTTTCCGGTCACACAGCTGCCTCCGAATTTAAACCTGTCATTCCGTAATATTCTGGCCCGCTCAGCAGAATGATACCAGTGTTCAGTGCCCAGCCAAACACAGAGCAGATCCCTGCGCTCCTTTTTCACTTCGCTTCAAGCCAAAGGATATAGGCAACATTGTGGGAATGGATGCTATAGACTTCGTTTCCTTCATTTGACTTCTCGTTCCCTCATTGATATTCTTCTGTTTTTTTTACGACATGAACTCAGCGCATAGGTTGTGGTACGAGCGTTATGTGGATCACGGGTAGAGGAACACGAGAACCCAACCTTTCTACATACATTTGTGGCGAATGCGCTAATTTCTGCCACATCAGTTGGTCCGAAGGCCGTCAAGGCGCGTACGAAGGGTGATCCAGAGGTTGAAGGAGAGAAAAGAGGTGTGAGGGGTAGCATTGGGGGAGATGTGGGGATTTATGAGCGTGAGATCTGAGGGGTATGGAGGCTGAGAGCTGTTGCATCAGAAGGGAAAGAAATTGTTTAGTAGATGATAGAGCATTCGTACGTTTCTATCCTCCGGCGCCTTATCATCTGACTTTGAATACTTGAGGCATCCCAGAGCGCCGTTAGCTCATCCGCCGCTCGCTCTATAGCCACAAAGTCGCCAAAATGCGTAGAGGTGGGATTGAATAAGCAACACTGACAACGCTGGCTGGTCAGAGATGGACTTGACACCAGCACCCAGACCTGCGAATCCAGAGCATATACAATGAGTGCATAGTCCGCTGTGGATGGGTTGTGCAAACACCCGAATCCTCAGCTCTCATGTAGGAGGTACGGGCGCGATATAATATGTGTGGGTTCTGTCTCCCTCTCACGAAATGGAATTGTCGTGGAATCAGTTAACCGTACTTAATTAAACATTGCTAGAGTAGTTTCTCAGTTCCCTAGCGTAAGGTCTAGTACGATGTGTCCCTGAACACCTAGGAAACCACAGCTGTGGCCAAACTCGAGGAACAATCGTTGTTTATCGGACCTACAGGGTCTAGGCTCACAGGATCCAACTGCCCTGCGGGAAAAGACACCTCGTGCGTCAAGAGCTGGCTTATGTATGTACTCAGCTCAAAGGCGCCTATGCCCGATTCTGGAGCGATCTCCACACTATGAAGCATGTTGAGGATCAAGTGACAGCACTGATAGGCAGTCAATACATTAGCAGCAGGTCGAGAATATTGGGGAATACTCGCGAAACTGGATAGCAGAGATATCGTCCATCTGGAACGGGTGATCAGGGTCGTTGGATGCAAGTCCATTACGGGCCTACTTACGGATACACAATGAATGTATCAATGCGCACTACGGCACACTGGTACGGAAGGACGAGGGCAAGCCCAACTTGAAAGTATTAGCAGGGGTTGGTTGCATTGGAACAGGAGCGTGCTCACGAGCCATGGCTGCCAGTAGAAGGGACCCATCACGGAAAAGGATCGCGAGAAGTGGGATCTGCGCACGAATGTGCCGATGGAATTTTCGGGTAATGGCGCGTCGTTTGTACCAGGTCATCGCCCACAGAATTCCCTGAGAACTTTGGAAAATGATTCTGCAAGACGAAACATACGATTTAGTTTGCGTTATGGAAGAAAGCTGAAGGGATTTACGGAGCGACTAGACCACGTTTATCTAGTGTCGTAGAGCATGTAGCGTCGAAGTCACTGGAGAGGAAAATGAATACTCCGACTAACAGAGTAGTTCCCCCGTCGAGGACAAGCAAAACCAGTACAAAAACGCCAACTTTAATGTTGCACTGATATAGTGCATACACTTGTGATAGGTCAGTAGTCATCATCTTGAAACAACAGTGGCATACCTCGGAGGCACACCACTACATCCAATGATAAGTGTAGGGAGAAGTTGCAGAGGTGTTCGAATAAAAACCATTTGCGGCAGAGTTCCTGGGAAAATGGCGCTACGAGGCGGAACAGGAGGTATATATTGAAGCTAGTTGACAGTTAACAATGAGACGATTACGAACGAATGATTTACGTACAGCTGCGTGAAAATGGGGGTATATCTTGCAACGACGTATATCGCCTTGGTTAGCGTCACTGGCGCCCTAAAGGTACAACATCACACTTATATTCGAGTAAGCCGCCTTGGCCTCCTACCTCCAGATACTTGTGCACTCCTCCCGAAAGTTCCGTGCGAGTTCCAGGAGTAGTACGATCCAAGCCGCCACTGTGTTTGACATTTGATGACATCTGAATTGCATCCATGAGGCAAGTTATGAGAACACGTACGCGGGGAAGCAGCCAGACTGTTCGGGTCCAACATCGCAGGAGCAGGACGAGGGCCAGGAAGGAAAATACGACCAGATTCGCCTTTCTTTATAACTCACAGCGGGCGGCCAGCCTAGATTGGTGGAAGATAGATAAGTACGTCATGGCGAACTGCGAGGGGTGGAACGTTCCGAGAACTGAGATTTAGAATACAAAAAAATCTGATTATACATAATCGACCACCATGGGAACACTCCCCAACCACGCTGTGCACTGTAAGCAACCTCGGTTGGGTTAAGCCGTTCCTCAGATGATCTCCCCTGCATTGCCACCTGCACACTTGACGACATCCAACCAGAAACCGTCGATCGTTGCCAGACTAAATTCGAAGCGCCAGGCAACCGCGGCTAACGTTATTTGCACTTGTTATCGTTTGATCAATCCCATCCACCGCTGAATGCTTCGGGATCATGCAGGGAATTCAAAGGCAAGGACAAGAACTGAGGTTTTAGTGCAACAGGACCCTGTATATAGCGGGATGCCGAACCATATCTATTGTGGGGTCGTGGGGGGTTAATCATTACTTAGAACCCGCGCGTACATGCTGCGGACCAGATCTCTCATTTCTCGCGAAGTCCCGCACTGCTAAAACAGAACTTCCATATGGCCACGACTATCTTTTTTTCAGATCTCAATACAGAGGCACCGGGATACTCTGTCATGCACCGAGTGTGACAGTCAAACGTGAGGCGTCGTCCACTACCTTCTTTGGCTCTCACATCAGGTTCTGTATACTGAACAGGATGCCTCAAACCGCGTTGCCGACCACCCATTCCCCGAGCTCTTACTAAGGTCGTGAACAACCCTGGACCCGCAAGTATCAAATCCCCAGCCGTATCAGCGAAAGTGCAATAATGCCACCGAAGCCTCCACACATGCAACCTATTGTTCGTGCTGTCTCCAAGCTCTTTGAATTATATATTACAGTCAATGTGGAGGTGGGCTCCTGGACATTATGGCCAAGAGTTCGCAAAGCCGCTATTTATCGGCGTCGTCCAACCGCATTATAAGGTGCGTTCATCTATGTCTCCCCCTAGTCGTTTAGTTCTCACCTGCCGATGTGCACTATCAAGAACTACGTTAACCTTCGACCCCTTGCAACTTATGAAGTCTCGACGGCCTCCTTTTGGGGCCTTGTTGCTGTTCGGGGCCACCCCGATACCCGATGGTGGATAGTCTAGTCCTTTCACGGCTCAAGAGCTCAAGGTCAGTTGGCGAATAGCGTGAATAAATAGAACATGGCTTGTAAGCAGAGGTTTTGTCTAAGGTTCGATTATCAGAATCCTTAAAGTACGTCCCACAAACTTCGAATGATCCTCTTTTTTTCACGTATCTTTAGCAAGCCGGACTCTGCACAGCAGCTCAAATGCCATCCGTACTCCCGCAAACCCTCTCAGCGCCTCAGAGTTGTTGGCTTATTAACGCAGGCGTTCTCAAAGAAAGTAGCCTGCAGTCCGTTTCCCCGATCCCTTTTCTTCGGATGTGCCTCTGGGACGTTCCGCTGGCCACGTCGCTAGTGAAAGGCAAGAATGTCTACGTTCTCCATGAAGGTTGATATACTGACGAAACGGCCAAGATTGTAAATAGGGTGGTATTCCATACTCCGCCATTGATTCACTCTTCCCCGACTTGGGACACGTTCAGTACACCACCAAGTGAAAATGCTTCCTCACTTGTCGTATTTCCAATTATCTCTCCACTGTGTATCTATTTCACAAGACCCCACGAGCCGCATTCGTAAGATCGCCGACTCCTCACTCGCACCTAGTCCTAGTCCCGTTGTCTCCATATCATTAGAACCATGGGTATGTTGTTGGCTTGAGTGTCCTTGCTCCGGTGTTGATAAAAATGATGATACATTATTTGACGCTTATTCTTATTCCGGGACTACTGAGACGAGCGAACGAGGTAGGTTATAAGCACACAAGTTCCAGCGCCAGTCGCTTAGACACACGCGTCGGTGTGTTAGGTCGGGGTTCGCGAATACGGTACTATTACGGTCGTAGGTTCACTGGGAACTACGTCGTCGTAGCCCATAACAGACTCGGGTTGCTCATGATGTGGGTGACGTGCAACTCTTGCAGTTCAGTAGTACTATTCGCCGAAAAAGCGACTGTCTGGGTCGATGGACGCATGACACTCAACTCAGGTATACCTCCTGTCTCCATCTTGATCCACGAACAAACGTCTGTTAAGATCCTACAACTAACTGACGACGTTGATCAAAATTACTCTATCCGGTCTGCTATAGCCTTCTCACATTATCCCACCTGTGCGCCTGGCTTAAAGTTAGTTCCTTGATAGGGTGTGGATCAGAACCCAAAAGATGGTGCTCGGGTTGGATGAGTTCCAGTTCCAGGCATGATCGACAGGGCAAGAGTGAATAAATAATTTATATGAGTGAGTGGGGAGTGAGGTGTATACCAAAAAGAAAAGAAGCTAAAGAAGCTTCGGAAGCGAGCGTATGGCAGTTGATAACACGGTGTTGCGCGTTGTCTCCTCCGGCAATCGGTCGACACTGAGGCGCAGGTGCCACTTTCCCGCACCTTCCCGTGAATACCTTGAAGGAGCTGAATACCCTGAATACCCTGCATTCTCCAGTCGCACAACGCCAACACCATTTGGGAACTATCTGAATCCATTATATCGGGAGGTAATTGTACCACTGAGTGGAGAGATATTCTGGTCATATGGTCGGAAAGAATACCTGAAAGGTGACATGCCTATAATGCATGCACTTTGCGTGACAACGTTCTTCTTAAAAAAATGCGATGAGGGGGGGGGGGGGGTTAACGAAAAATGTACCGGGGCAATAGGTGGCTTGCTATAGACCCACGTGAGCCCGGAGAAACTCCGCCTTGACTGCCACTTGAGCCGCGCAGTACAATCTCATACATCTACACCGAAGGCCGACTTTGGATGTGCGCCAAATCTCCCACAGTGGGCCCTAGGGGGACTGAATACATACAATGAAGACCGAGCTAACTTTTCAGGTTTAGAGCTCGGCAAAATATGATTTCTGAGTGTTAGTGCATTAAACATAACGATAAGTATACACCTTGAGTATTAGCCAGAGACTCGACAACCACCAAGCCAAGAGCACATCAGCGGACCCGATGGCGGGACCTGATGCGCCCAAGGCCGACTCCAACTTCATACAGTCAGTCGCTGACAGATTAGCTAAAGGATCGTCCGAGGACCGCGAATGGTCCGGGTTTCGGGCCGCCATCTCAGCCAAATCAGACCCTTACTTATTCGGATCCCTTCGCTTCCGAAGTCTTCTTTTCTTTTTGTCCACCCGACGGGAGTGAGGACCCCCGAAAATAGGGGGGGAACCCTGATCTGAGTTTGGAGGTTTTTATCCGCACAAAATTTCGAGATTTTTAT
>JAEUWR010000242.1:0-24634 GCA_018524895.1 Podaxis sp. C-F-101400
ACTAGTTCTTTCCCCTTTGCTCATCCTCAAGCCTTTGCCTTAGTTGCAACCTGAGTTCATACAAAGGTCGTAACAAGCGATTGGGTATTCCAAGTATCTGAAAGCCAGGGCTCACACGGGAGGAAATTGAAGAAGCTGTTGTCGAGGAGGTTATTAATGACAACAATCAGCTGAAAGGGCTGGTCGCAGTGAAAGAAAACCTCAAGACTAAGCTTATTTTTGTCCCAAGGTGAGCCCAGAAACCCTTGTTGTTCTCGAATACTTTCAACATTCATTTCAGAGACTGAATCCACACAATAATGAAGCAGTGTGTTCCTGAAGGATTTGACTGCTGTTTTCCTGGGGGTATGAAGTGAAAAATCAACTGCCAGCCACTTACCTCAATTGGCCTGTTTTGGGAAGTATCTGCTGATGGTCATGAAAAGCTGAATCGACAAGCACTTGGCATGGGAGATCTTCACATTCCCATCTATGCTTATAGGGATAAATGGTCTGGTATGATTTTGAAGCTCTGTGCTGTCCCAGATGCACATACAGTTGGAGCTGTTGGACACATTTATCTTGACCTTGTTCAGCAGTGGAACAGCAAGCTATTCATTTGTATACAAGCTGACTCAACATTGCTGACTTATGATTGAATAAGGGATACCATTGCAGTTGACAACTAATAAAGGGTCAGAGATCGGGTGGCAGACGACGATTCAGTCAATATTCAGGTTACTAGAATATCTTTTAAATCACTGACTTGGATGCTCATGATTTCATCTAGAGAATTTTATGCACCTAATGTCAACATGGATATTTATCCTCCTTTTGTTGCACTCCCAAGTACACGTAACACCATAATTGAGGGCCTCTGGCGGTGGTTACACAAGAAGTCAGGCATCAATTTGAAGGATGCAATCATGGTTAGTAAACATGAACATCATTTTCACACACATAATCCAGTGCATCAGTGAGCCTGTTCTGTTACTATTAAACAACAGTTCATTGACCCTACCTATTCTAGTGATTTATTCTACTGGATCTTTATCCCCCTCATTCAAGGAGAGCTCGACCAGTTCCGTGATTATTGGAACAATCACAGGATATGAAAGCAAGCCCGAAAGTTGATGCCATCTGGGCACAGTCCTGCTGATGCGCTCCAGTATCCATCCTTATTTGGGGGGAAATCATGTCTAATCTGTATTCCTGAAGATGCGCAAGCCAAAATGCATAGCATTCTTGCTGAGGAGGTTGGGCCACATGAGCAGCATCTTTCTTGGTATAGTGAAGACTTTCACATCGCTGCCTCAGCTGCATATGGGGCGATTGGCTCTCCTCATCTTACCTTGACTAATGCATGGGAGACCTTCATGGCAATGGCGCAGCAAATGGAACCATAGGAATGGTTAGTGTTGGTAGGAGCTATCTCAATCATGTAGCACCAATTGAGGGCTTGCTTTAGTTTTCTTTCTCACATATACCATAATCTTCCTAATATTTCGCCTACATATCTATGAGACCAATATAGATGTAGTCCACAGTGGATGATACAGTGTTGGTGCTTAGCATTGTGACCTGTGACGTGGGACCTGGACAAGTGCCGGACTTCGTGAACACTCACACAGGAAAATCAACCTCAGACTTCCCATGTACCCTACCCATACACCCAATACCTATCAAGCTATCAAGGACGCACTTTGGCTTGTTGAGGGCCTGAGGCCAGACCATGGACACAACATGTGGTGCATCAGTGCTTTTGGCCAATGGTTGAATTTGCAAAAAACATTTTCACGAACACATTGAATACTAATCAACATTGAGACAGAGCACTGCATACTGAATACCGAACATTGGCACTAACCTTATGAGAGCATATAGTAATCCAGAATATTGGAGGTATGTACTACAGTCGGTGAGAAGTCCGAGGTTCATTTTTGTGCACGAGCAAACTAGTCACACACTCTAGTCACACACCCAAGCACCTGGCACCAGGGTTGCTGCCTCGAAAATGACAATTGTCGTGTTGCTGATTCACACAGAGGCCACCATCTGTGTTGTTTTATAGCCCAATAATATTGTCAAGTGTATTATATCCTATGTAATCTGTGCTAAATCAACTCTGGGCACTTGTATCATGTTAACAGGGTATGATTTTAGGCTCGGGATTATTACTATTAGAGGTTTTCTATTAAGGTATGCAAGTGTCAGAACATCCAACCCAGGGGGCACAGGCATGAAGTAAACGACGTATTACATGGCTGATAAAATAGTTCTTAGAGTCGATTGAGGATCTGATTCATAAACATCAGTCTTGCACTGCAGACTCATCACCTGGCTTCTCAACAGCATCATCATTACCCTCACCATCACCATTCTCGCCAACGTCGATGGAGTTTGAAGCAGTGTTTGGTGTATCAACGAGCTTCAGGGGGATAGAGGATTGAAAACCAAGGCACCTGCAAATTTCTTTGCATTGGTGATCCTTGACGAAGGCGTTGATTCCCTCATGCCCAAAATCACCAACACCCGAGTTCCTGTAGTATAATCAGTATGACGTATGGAAAATGCAGCAGCACTGACTTACCCATCAAGCATGTGTGTCATCAGATCAAAGAGTATTAAGCCATCATGGCCTTTGACTTGGGCTGGACTGCCTAATTACAACATGAGATGAGTGAATGTCAGAATACAACAGAAGCATACCTTGAAGATCAGCAAACAACAGAGTTTGATTGCTGTGACCAAAAACAAAATGGGTAAATGCATACATAGTCAGACTCCTGAGATCAATGCTTGACGACAGGTGGCTAAGTGTACCACTCCATTTAATTGTAGAGCTTGGGCGGCGCCACTCAACAAGCCACATGACTCCATGTGGTTCACCAAAGTAGCTACCTGCATGAGATGCCAGGCTTGGAGGTAGTGAGGGGTCCTCTTCTAACAGAAATGCATCTGCAAACTGAAGACCTGTAACATAATTATTAGGATAAGCAACTCAAAGGATACACTAATGAATATAACATGACTTACGATTGTCAACCATTACACTGTTGTTGGCACAGTGTGCGAAAAATGCTGATAGAAACCAGTTTCCCTGGTATAAGCGGCAGCATTTGGCCTGGATCTGAGTGTTGTGTTTGTTGATATCAATACCACCAAGACCCAGGGATGCTTCCTCAAACTCAACAGCCTCATTAGTCATCTGAAAGAATTGTTTCGCAACAAATTGACCAGAAAGTGTGCTTTCAGCAAGAATTAACTGTTACCATCAATCAGATTCTTGTCAATCAATATTGAGCTTCTCATACCTCAAACATGACCTTCATGGTCCCCTTTGCAAATGGGGTATCATGGAGTAATCCCTTGATGACACCAGGGACTTCACTGAAGGTGACACTTCCATCATCTTGGTGAACTGAACAGACAATCCTCTTGAATTGGACTGAGGATAGCTTCCGAATTGTATGAGAGCTTGAACGTCGACTTGGAAGTTTGAAGAGTGAGCCAACTGCCTGGCCACTGACAGCTCCATGGCTAATTGAGCCTAAGATAAAATGAGCCATCTGAGGATACAAAAGGATTTATAATATTACCACTTGTTGTCTGTTGTTGCTTGCTAACCTTACAGTTGGGTGAGGTCATTGAGTCTGGGCATTGGTGCCTACATTTCTTCCCAGTCAGCATGCAATCAGGCTCATAATTCTCATCATTCATATTGCACTCTAAGTTGAAGCACTCCATATACTATATTAGATTCATAAGCATTAGCTGGGAATGATAGATGATGTTTACACACAAGCTCCCTGTGAATAAACCCCTCTAGGAACACTGGATGTGTCTTCTGACCCTTCATAACACCCTTCCACCATGCAGGATCCGGGTTATTTGAGATTGGTGGCTTTCCAGGTCTTTTATAGTGCTCAATGAAGTCACCAAGCATCATAGTAGCCATGTTCTCCTCCAAGTTGATGTTACCACTAAGACAGAGTGATAATTCATTCCTATAACAGATAAGATAAGCAATAATATAATAAAGTAATTGATATACACACAAATTTAGCTGTAGTGAATGTACCTTGACCCATTCTGCATTGACAACATCAAGCATCTTAGCCTGAATGTCTAATGATGTACAGTTAGCAAACCCTTATATTGATGTACACCATTATACCAGGACGGCTTACCTGTCATGTACGTCTCAAGAGAGAAGGTCAGACTCCCTGATCCCAACTTGTGATCAAGCACCTTGGCTTGGTCACTACAGCAGTACTAGAAGGTATATTTTTTATCAAAACATCGTCACTATAGCTGAGTTTTGACTTATACTTACAGAAAAACAGACCATCACAATATCAGAAACGGCCTGAACTGTCACCTGTTCATGTTGTTTCAGACTTT
This sequence comes from Podaxis sp. C-F-101400, assembly GCA_018524895.1. Taxonomy (NCBI): domain Eukaryota; kingdom Fungi; phylum Basidiomycota; class Agaricomycetes; order Agaricales; family Agaricaceae; genus Podaxis; species Podaxis sp. C-F-101400. The sequence continues at coordinate 4,384 of JAEUWR010000242.1, forward strand.
GTGTCGTGAGCTCAGCATTGTCACGGCTAGACCCTGAGGTATTGTGGAAAGCAGGTGAGGCTTTGAAATGATTGCGAGCATTTTCAAACCAGGTAGAGGGGGACTCCAAGGGAGTAGCAACATTGCGGAATGATAGCGGATTTGCTGGTGGAAGTGTCATCTGTGACAAAGCTATAGAATAGCTCAGAATGGCTGACCAATAACAAGTGTACTAAGGGACTTACCTGGTGTTGTTGAGGATAGGCAACGTCAAGCTGAATGTTGTTGGGCAACTGACAGACACCGTGGTGACTGGCACAACTGGAGACCACTTGCCACCTTTGCCATATGAGGAAAAGCCTTACTACACATTGTACACTGAGGCCAGGTCTGTAGATAGCTGATTAGTTCTATCATCACATTATGATAGTATCACATACCAATATCCCACTATATTTCTCCTTGTCAGACTTGTTCTTCTCAAGCAATTGACACTTGTGACAACTTTCGACAAGTTCATCCATACAAGGAAAATCTTGACCACAGCCATCACAAATCTTCTCAATATCAGTGGATTCAGCCATTGAGAGACAGATGAGGGATACAGGAAGGGGATTAATGAGTGAAGATTGATGTGAGAGCTAAATGAGTGTGAGTGAATATGGAGAGTCAGAATTGACTTCGTCAGAGTTGGATAGACTAGAGAATGTCAATGTCGAGCAATCTTAGCATATATATAGGCAATAATAAGTTGGTTGAAGAAGCCAAATAAGGATTGCAGGCACAAGGGTATTGCATGTTTGATAAAAGATCCAGTATCATGTCGTCTTTGACCTAAGCTCATTGTTATTATTACTGCAGATAAGAAGTCCAATTTTTGTAACATTATGCTCCAGTTCTACACAAAGCATAATATCTGTTAGCTTGAAACTCCCGAGAAAGAGTCAAGGCTCATTAAATACATGGTGTATTGGTACTCATCAATGGATGGAACATAGGACAGACACCCTTCTGCTTATCTACATGATGTAAATTCCTGTCAAAGATGCTCAATATCCCTTGAACGTGAGCACTTTATCCATTTCCTACCACCACATGTTAACCACATTTCGCTATCACTTAGGTCACCATAAATACCATTACCTCAATAACTAAGTTTGTCGACACACAACAGTGAGTTCCTTCCAAGTCATTGAAGAAACGAGTGAGCATTTGTTCCACTATAAAACCCCTTGCCTCCTCCACTTCTTTCTCAATGTCTCAGTATCTTTAAGTCTCTCCTTTACTTCTATCTTATTTTCCGCTCATTTCTAACCTCTCTCTTTACATATTCATCATTCCATGGTGAACCCAACAGGTATCAACACTTGGGGAGAGAAATCCTGTGAGTATATGGAATTGTGACTTGATGACGGAAATGATTGTTAATTGTAATGGCACGATCAGATCCTCCTGACGATGAGCTTCGTGACTATTTACTTGGGTTGGCAAAACTTTCACTCACTGTCCCTGAAAAACTTGTGTGGTTGAACTTGGACTTTGGACTTCAAATTCGGTGAGGGCTAGCTCTTATATAATTTCACTGATTTTACTTACCTTGGACTTATTTCAATAGACGGTCAACCTTCTTTGAGCTCCAAAAACGACTGGAGATCCCAACCATTCGTAGGCCTGGTATATCAGCTGAAGACATCAGGACAGCAGTTACAGCAGAGATCAGAGACGACACACACCAAGGGCGGGGTCCACTCGTTGTGAAGGATATCTTACAAGATAAGTTGATTCTTGTTGGGCGGTATGTGTGCTTGAGCCATGATTAAGCCATGTAATATTGAACTGATAGGAAAATGGACAGTGACAAGATACGTGCATTAATGAAAGAGCATGTACCTGAAGGCTTTCATCACCGACGCCCAGGTGGGCCCAGGAGGGTGATTATGCGCCAGCCACTCACCTCTGTTGGTCCATTTCGAGAGATATGTGCTGATGGCCATGAAAAATTCAATAGCCAAGCTCTGCGTATGGGAAATCTCTCCATCCCTATCTATGGGTACAAGGATAAATGGTCTGGTATGATCCTCAAGATGTGCACAGTACCAGACTCGCGCCGTGCTGCTGCTGTCGGACATATCTATCTTGATTTGATCGACCAATGGGAGGGTAAGTTTCTTCATGTAACGAAAACAATTCTGATGGTCCACCTACTACCTATAGGCATTCCTATCCAACTTACGACTGACAAGGGGTCCGAGATTGGGTGGCAAACAAACATACAATCAATTCTGAGGTAAGTTGCAACTAGCTGCACTGCTCCTGTAATATGCTTATACGTCCACCAGAGAGTTCTATGCACCAAACGTTGATATGGACGTTTTTCCGCCATCAGTGTCACTCAAGAGCACCCAGAACACTGTCATTGAGAGTTGCTGGAAATGGTTGCGCTCAAAGTTCGGATTCAATGTCAAGGAAATAATCTTGACTGGGAAGCTGGAACACCGGTTTCATCCCCACGTTCAAGGACATCAGTACGTCGTTCCTCACGCAGTCATCACATAATGCTAATTCACCATTTAGTGATTTGTTTTATTGGATTTTTGTCCCGTTGATTCAAGAACAGCTCGACACCTACGTTACCTGGTGGAACAATCACAAAATTCGCAAACAAAAAGACAAGCTCATGCCATCGGCTCACATCCCCATTGACGCCCTTCGTCATCCCTCTCTATTCAATGCCCGCTCATGGCTCATCAAAGTTCCAGCAGAGGCACGAGCTGAAATGCGCAATGTCTTGTCTGATGCTGTTGGCCCCCGGAAGGCATATCTCTCATGGTACAGCCCCGAGTTTGACATTGAAGCTTCGGGGGCATATGAAGCACTTGGAAAACCTCCTCTGTTGTTACACTCTGCATGGGAAGTATTCACTGCCATGGCGAATGTAATGGGAATTTAGATACCATTTGATAGCAAGAACTCTACTACCGTCTTTCTACTCTTATGATAGGCTTTGAATGTTTTTGGATAATAGTGGTCAAATTTAAGTGCATTACATTCTACTTTGTGACTGTAAAACAACACGGATGGTGGCCTCTATGTGAGTCGGCAACGCGACGATTGTCATTTTCGAGGCAGCAACCCTGGTGCCAGGCGCTTGGGCGTGTGACTAGAGCGTGTGACTAGTGTGCTCGCGCGTGAAAATGAACCTCGGACTTCTCGCCGACCGTAGTACGTACGTTATAATATGCCTCCGCCCTGGCGCACATACTGGGAAGAGGACGTGTCAAGATAGAGTGAGTGCAGTCAACTTCAAAAGTTGGATTCATAACCGAGGTGTAAGGGGAAAATACCAGCAAGTCCAGGCAAGAGGTTATAGTGTACGGGGGAACTGGTGGCGCCAGAGCGTCATAGAGAATGCAGGTGTATTGAATCGCTGCCGGGACAACCTTACACAGACGTCGTAAGCATGGCATGCTTACAACTTCATGTGCACTAACGCATGCACCGGAGTATGTATAGGCACGTACAAGTGGTTACAATCTCTGACCTATAAGTTCACCGTCCTCTGTATTCTTGGCACGTATATCCACCTCCTTCCGGATAGATACCAGTAGATACCTGAGACTGTTCTCTCCTCCCATGTGGTCACGAGTCTCCGATTATCAACTTCTTGTGAGCATACGGGCTTTCAGATGGGGGAATCGGTGGTTGTTGAGTTCGGTGGACTCGAAGAAAGAGAGATTGAGAAAACGAAAGAACTATCAAAGGAGTAAATCGAGCGGAGTTTATACTATGAGAAGGCTTAGCCTCTCGAGCTTGGAGCTCTTGTATCACTTCGGGGGAGTCTTTTGTAGGTTTGGGTGGTGGTGGGGGCTTGGTTTTCGTGGAGGATTTTTTGGCGGTTGAGGGGTTAGGGGTTAGAATGTCTATGTGCGCCCATGTGGTTCCAATGCCCAAATGAAATCAGAGAGGCAAAACCTAAATACCAGACCGCGAGCTGCAAAATCGGGATATCGACTGCCAAGAGAGGCCGAAGGGCAAACTTGCAAGCGGAAATCGAGGGTGGTATCACTCGGAGTGTCTGCACGCAAAACCCAAAGAAGATGAAAAAATGGCTTTTTCCTCAAGGAAGCCTAGGGTAAAAATCGAATGATCAAGCCCGAAGTTCAATTAAAATAACCTAGACGGAGTTGTCACCCAAGTGTTGAAATGCAACTCGGAGATACTAGAAACATTTAAAAACGAAATATAATATAATAAGTGAGAGTGTAGGCGATAGACCTAAGAAGCTGGAGTAGCTTCTTGCTCTACTCTGTACCTGCTCCCATGGTTTGTGTATCGTGCTAAGAGGCCCTAGGGGCTCGGCGCTAAGCTGATCCTATGTCCCGGCTAGCCAGTGTCATAGTGATTGACCAATGATGCATGAATGGGGACGCGGCCGATAATATCGCTGTTGTATAATGTGTCGAGAGGATGGAGGGAGCGAGCAAAATTATGCTAAGATTTATTAAAGTTATGGGTAACAGTGGGCCAACAGAACCTCAGAGCTTCGGGCGTTCACACGCTTGGGCGCCTGAAGCAACCGAATTACGAATTATTACTTGTCATGTTACCGCCCAACCTTCTCTTCTTCTTTTTTGCTCTCCCAAGCTCTAAGCCACCTATGTGTAGCGCATCTCGCCGAAACTTGTGGCAAACTTGGTTGGGCGACGAGCTGTTTCGCTCCCAAGCTAATTCGATATTGGTAACGTAATCACGCCAATTTTCATCCCGGTGTTTACGAACCTAGTGTGTGTGCACTGCGCCCACGACGGTATCTGACTGGGCTCAGGCGTGGAGTACTTCAGTGACCTTCTCCGTCATCTTGATTTATGTATCGCTGTAATCGCGCAAGTGATTGAAGTTTGGAAGACGGAGACAGCTCTGATTAGCTTCACTCAAGGTGCTGAGTTTGGGTTGTTTTTCGCGCATGGACTCATGCCATTTCAGGGGTCGGGCCACATTTCGGCAGGGAAAGCAGTCTTCCTCGGATCGTCGCAGATCACCAATGCAACATCGGTCTGGTGCCACATCAGCCACGTCTTTCCGTGGTTGCTCTGAATGCATAGCAGTGATTGGTCCGCTCTCGTCGAACTTGCGCACCCGATGCTCGGTTTGTCGGGAGGATCGTCATGCGACTCCTCGGGTAGGTGTGATTGGAAGCAACGGTTTAAGTGATCGACCATCTGTTGTACGTCCTTGTCATGCGTCGCCCCTTTCATTGTACACCTAATCCCAAAGCCACTAGAATACCCCCGCATTGTATATACCCGCTGTTATAGAACCTAGAATTCCGTCGCCCGTCATAGAAGAGAATCCAGAGCGCACTGAGTGCTTCAAGCATTCATCTCCCTCCGTGAGTTGGCGGAAGTCCTCCGCCATCAAATAATGACTCAACAATGTCGCTAGGCCGAGACTACAGAAAGGAACAAAACAGGTGTCGATGAACTTGTACCTCTGGATGATTTTGAATTGAAATACCCCGATGCAAGTTTTGATCTGTTTCTTCCCTGCACCTAATTGAAGAATTTCTAGGAGTCTCCAATGGAAACCTCATCGTCCGTAGATTTGGACATCATAACTCATAGCTCAACCCTTCCCTCCGCCCCACCATCGAAACGATCGTGGATGATTCACTCTCCGCTTGCCGCTCTACCAATCCCGCATTTGCCTGGTCGGACGCTACGACCGGAGCTTAATCCCCCTTCAGGAACTTCTGTGTCACCCAGTCAGCGTAAAACCTTGGCTCCCCTATGGAGCTCAGAACCGCTGGGGCTGCCTATTAGGTTACCATCAACTGTTGTACTTCCCAAGGCCTACCAAGTATGTCGTTTTCGGCGTTCCTCCCCAACCTTCTCTTAAAACTATCATTGCAGAACATGCGCATGTGTGCTATAAAAAGTTGCGCAGGTCTAATAGTTCCTAGTTCAACCTGCTCGAGATGCGTGAAGTGTGTCATGATAGACTGGAGGGCCCGGAAGAAGAAAGGCTTATCGCTACCAGGAGGGCTCCAACCGTCGCCTGTTTCAATCTTGCGCACCAACGCATCTGGGAAAATCAAGGGAAAAAAAGTGTCGTGGGCAGACCAGCCAACCCAAGGGAACCAGCCATCCACAAGCTCGTCAGATAAATGGATGTCAAGGATTAAGCGCGTTCGTCTCAAACTGCCAGAACTACCACCAGCTCCCTTTCCAGCGGACAATTCATCATCATCAAAGAATCTGTCAAAAGGTAGACCCGTGCATCCGAAGCTTTCAAACCCAGAGGAGACACCTTCGCCGGCCCCCCGCGATAAACCCCGTGAAATGCCTAGTGTCACTTATCGAAGCCGAGCAATCCCTTATGGGCCCTCCGCTAATTCACTTCCTGGTGACAGTGGTCTCAGTGATCTCAGTGACCTTACGGACACATCTTTCGAGGACTCTGATCTTCAAAGTGATGGATCTGTGAATGAATCCGACAGTACTGAAGGAAGTAGCGGTTCCGAACCAGAGGTTAGCACTATTGCACCCCTTTCAATGTTTTCACTGATTTCTTTCTCCACATTCCCACGAGCAGCAAGAGATGAGGCACCCCAAATTAACCATTCGTATACCTGCCCGTACCCCATCCATCGCAGCCATCACTCCCACAACACCTCCACCCAATGCACCTAAGACGAACGTGGAAGAAATACCCTATGCCCAGTGTACTAAACCAGATTGCAGACGATACCTTCCGCCGAATTGCAATGACAACCTCTGCATCTGGTGCCATTGGAAACAAAAGGGACGGGAAGAGGTTGGAGCACAACATGGAGACCAACCGCGCATTCCCCGTGCGTCCATCAATGAAAACCAAGAGTCCAGAGCCGAGGCCGCAGCCATAACCCTCCCACCTAAATTACTCCAAGTCATGGATTTTATCAACCAAGAACTTTTATCTGGAGATGTAATCAAAGGCGCCCGGATATGTACACCCTGCCAACACATTATGCCCCCCTACAGTGAATATCCCTTCGATGCCTGTTATTTTTGTCGTATCAAATCCCGGGAACCGAAGATGAAGCAATCACAGCGGCAGAGCAAAGACACTCAATCAGATATATCGGACGACGAGGAAATACCTAATGCCGCTCAGGTTGAAGAGAACATCATCCCTGCGCCGCATCCAGGCAGGTGCAGAAACCGTGATTGCGGCGCGATGGTTCACAGCTCCTCGGAGTGTTGGCAATGCATGAATCGAAGAACATGGAACGAGAAGAAACGAGGGGCAACACGAGGTGATGCTGTAGCTGCCGTCTCGGAGAAAATCTCCGGAATGCCAATGAGGGGTACTTCCAAGACCCCCTCGTGTTGTGAACGGCATCCCAATCGTCCGGTAAATCGCGTTTTCTGTTTTCTTCGTGCTACGTTTAAGCTGATGCCCGGGTGTGGAGTTACCTCTGTTTACACCATATCCGGAATATCGGTGCCAGCATGAATTGTTGGTTGATTTTCACATGAGGATTTCCGGATTCCTGGAGGTACAGAATATACATTCATTGTATGAACCGCGTGGTGTCCCTGAAGCGTCGGCTTTCGGATTCGATGGGCAGTTCTCAGTGGTGGCACCGGATTTTGATTTGGCTGACCGAAGTGACGCTGTCGAGCTGGACGCCTTGAGATTAAAGGAGGAGCTGGAGAGACTCGGGAGTCTACATTTCGAGTAAGTGGACGTTCACAACAAGTGACGAAGAGCTGCGCAATTAAACCTTTTCTAGTCATGATAAATTTGTGACAATCAATGAAAATGGTAGCTTCACGCAGTTCCTGTGTGTTCATCGGATATACAACCCGTTTGGCCCTCCCTATCCAGATCAGGAACCCAAAGTAATGCAAGGAGAGCTCGAAATCGCTATACTTCCGGATCATTCGCACTCCTTCCTTCCTGGACGGAAAACAGTTATTCGGTTTCGGTTGATTGGGTGAACTTCTGGGCACCCTTCATAGTTTATGCACAGTTGTACGATACAGTTAATTGATTAGGGACCTTGCGAAACCGCGACCGCAGTAGTATCCCTTAGTCAAGCTTCGATATTGGAGATGAACTCATTTGACCCTCAGACTCCGAATCCAAACTCTTGCTACGAGTGTTTGTTAGCTCTTGGGACAAACTGTGCTCAGCTTTCTCGTCACTTTATGGACAGATTTGCTGTGTGCATGCGCATACTCTAATAGACGTTCGTTGACAAGGTTCCGTACGCAATCCGAATTGGTCGGCATCTAAACATTGTATTACCCTCCCACAGTTCTTACATTTTTTGCCGCCCGGTACCACCGGATTATGACATATGATCAGAAACTTGCGGACAACATAAGGCCAGATAGCCTAAAGGATGCTTTTGATTTAAACAGCCTACGCATGAGGTTCGAGCATGACAATGTCGTCCTAATCCCCATCTCAGGAGTCACTCTTCCGATAACGTCTAATATTAGTCCCGATCAGTGCCTTTAATTGCCTCGAATGGTGATGACCAAGTTCGAACCTGCACCTGCGGTGAGCGACACGCAAGCATTTACGTCTAAGTAATTCAAACGAGAATACGCCTGCTAGTCTCTTTGATGCTTGGATGCATTTTTGGACCTTATAGCATTTGGGATAGTTCGAGATGTACATCGCCATTACAGCGTGTCACTTTCTATCTGAGATCTAGGTTAACGAATCTCAGAAGTCAATCCTTAGGTCTTTTGCGCACACGCTTCAGCGGCACCATAAGTACTCTGATTGATGCACTGATGCTCCCTGTGTGCGTCTTGCACTTACGCATTGAACACTCATCTTCTCGTCATGCCTGAAGCCCTTCCTCGTAGTCCTCATATACCGAGCGTGAACCGTGTCCTAGGACCTATCCTAGTTGGCACCATTGTGAACGCCGTGATCTATGGCATATGCATGGTTCAGTTTTGGACATACTACACTTCGCGAATGGAGAAACGAAGGCTAATGAAGTACGAGACCCCCACTGAGTAATGTGCTCACTTGCACTGACGAGTCTCATCTTTGTAGCGTCCTCGTCAATTGGGTGTTTCTCCTTGACACGTTTCATACCACATCTCTCTGCTATATGCTCTGGAACTATACCGTCCGAAACTTCAACAATCCCTCGTTTTTAACTAGCGTAGGCTGGCCATTCGCAGCAACGCCAATTATTACTACCTTGTAGGTGACGCAGATCTATGCCTGAGCGTTTACGTTATTCAACACGAGGAAAAAGAGCTTCGCTTCCCATACAGATATACCTTTCTTGGAGGATTCGTGTCTTCTCTGGATCAATACGGGTGTTTGCATTTTTAGTGGCGCTGGCATTGATTCAGACAGCTCTCGGCTTTGTGTGTTCGGTAATGGCTTTCTTGACGGCGAGGTAAATCTCTGACTTCCTTTGGAGTGTATGGCGGGCTGATGTCGAAAAGTATCTCGGAGTTCCGGAGGCTGATACCCTTTGTAGATGCATGGCAAGCCATGGCCGTTACATGTGATGTTAGCATTACGTGAGTATATAATCCCGATTCACTGCACGTCTAAAATGAATGTTTCAGTCTTCTCTTATGGTGGTTTCTCAACAAGAGTCGAACTGGGGGTGAAAGTAAGCACCGGATCCCCCTTTTAGCAGCTCTAACCTAAGGAAGTACATGCAGAAAGCGACGGTGTCATTACCCGTATTATCAGGTCCTCAATTGAAATTGCGGCATTCGGAGCATTCTTCTGTGTAAGTTCTAGGTCGTTATCAAAAATGTGTAAGGGGATTCTGACAGACGTCCGGTGAGACCAGATTATGGATTTGGTGACATTTGTGCGCACCCTGTGTTACTTTTCTGCCATCACCACACTGAGCCAATGGCAATAGACTGCACTTCCGAATAATAACTTCCACGTGATTTTTGCCTTCGTGAGTTTCCCCGGACGCCTTCAAGGGCAATATAATTCATCTGTTGATTGGATAGCCCTTGGGACGCATTTATACGTGAGCCTATCGTCCGATTCCAACGATTGATATTGTGAATTCAGGTCTATTTAATAGAAACACCCTCCTAACGGCAAGATTCCCACCAGTTATATCTATAGTATTTTGCTCACTGCGGTGGGGAATCAGACCTTGAATTCACGACAATCGCTGCGAGAAGAATTAGAACGACAGCAAATACCAGATATTCTGGTTGAAGTGACTGTACGTTCTTGCCTTCATTTCTTCGGGATCCGCACGCGCTAATTGAATCTAAGCGCAACTCTCAGAGAGTTGTGCAAATAGGGTCCCTGACGAGCACTGGAACGGCACAGACGAACCTTTTATCGACCACGGATGCTGCGGGTAGTCAGAGTCCGGATGTATCCAACGATCTTAACGGCAGGATTACATGTGTCAGTTACCTGGAAGGAGGATAATCGCGATGGTGCCTGCGACATGTATTATGCGTGGGTGATACAACAAAGAAATTTACTACAAACGACCTGTCACTCAGGAAGAGCAGTAATAGTATCATTTATTGACCAACGGAACCATGTGGTTCACACAAGAGCGTCCATTCAAGTTATCGTGAGGCTCGTGACCTCGTACCTCCAAAGCATAAGCCCGGAAAGGATAAAAAGACCAATAGCTACCCAAGAAACATGTGCGCTCAGAGGAGCATTGTTGGAGCTATTTCCAGGGTTGTTAGTAGCTGTCGACGTGGCAGCCGAGGCGGGGGTAGTGCTAGTGGTAGAGTTCGCATCAAATGTCCCGCGAGCCCGAGCTTTAAATGCTTCAAAGGTCATTTCACCTTCTTCTGGAGGGTTGATGGCGAAGACCATCCCTATAATTGGCGGATGAGAGGTGTGTTATCAATTTGGAGGGTCTTAGGAGACTTACCTCGGCCACAGTGGTTAGCAATCGGCTGCTTGCAGTAAAACCAGATAGGACCACCCGATTGAGGGACCTCCAGCTGCCAGGTGGGTAGATCGGTTGTTCCTGCGCCAACAGGTATGCTGGTCGGAAAGACATGGTCAGGACTTGTACATACACTTGTGCAATCAATTGGGCTCACTATTCCGAGTCAAATCCGCCGTCCAATAATTGACAGGGGTTGTCAAAGGAAGATTGGGTCACTGTGTGGTTTATGGGATTGCTGGTTCGTCGTTCAGTCAGTATCACGTATCTTCAAACCAAAATCTTGGATTCCTACAAGATAAAGTTGATGGTGTCGCCAGGAACGGCTCTAACAAACTCTGGGCTATAGACTAGCTGGCCTTCCAGACCCACGGTGACATTGTACGTGGCACTATATGAGCTAGAGACAAAGGCGAAGACAAGGGCAAGAGTTCCAAACACCGCAGAAAATGAAGAGGGGAGGATGGGAGGAAAGAGATGACACTGAGGCTCTCCATCCATGTTACCCACCTTTATACAGTCTACCATGAATTTTGGATAAGATAAAGTGGGCTGACATGCTCACTTTCATGTTCCACTTTCTCGTGGTATCACGCCGTTTGCTGGCCCCGAACAGGAGACCACCTCCGGCTTTCTATTTACATAGCGGCTCCGTGAGAACAAGGGAGCTGGCAGGTCAAGGCAGTGGCCAAGGCAGTATTTGAGTTCATATGCTTTCTTGGCATTGGGAAATCGACGCCTATCCTATAGTTGTTTTCGCGAGCATCGCGTCGCTTGAGCATGTTTTCTTCGACATCAAAAACGCAAATAATCTCACGTAAAGAATCAGGAATTAGAGCTCGTCCGAAGGAAAGGCTTTCAAGCTGGCATAAAACTGTTGTATGCATGTAAACAAATGTCTCAGGAATGGGTAATAAACTTCGTGAATGCAGCTCGTGTAGGTGATTTACTTACATCTCCACCGAAATGACAGTATCATACAACCCGATGTTGCCGGGGTGGGCATCTTGGCAAAGAGTCACTGTCGAACCACTCGTGAACATAAGGCAAAGAAATACGAGAGGGCTTCAATTAACTGATGTCTATACACGGTTGCACATAAACATTAACCCGAGTCCGTCGGCCATCATGAAACGGTAGCCCCGAGTTCTAACGTGATAGGTATCGCTGAAACCTCTAAACCGATGTCACTTGAGTATCATACATCATGAGATTAACGAAGAAAAACTCAGCCCACGCATGAGTCCTTAGCCTTGAGTTAGTAACATAATTTAGGGTGCCGCCTATCGTCATGTGCCACTTCCTTCGTGGCCTTCTTCCATCCTTGTGGGAAGAAGACTGATACAGTTCTGGATCTGCCTCAGCGTCGTATACCTGTCGTAACAGCGTCCGGCACAACCCTCTTTCCTGCATTTTGCTTCCCAACATGCTTGTGCCTCTGGGCAATCAGACAACTGGCCGCACGGAAGCCCGACCGTGTCCCCCAGTGGTCGTCGTTCGATCTCCAGCAATAACACCTGCTTGTAAACACGCCAGGGAGCGTTATCAATCTCCGCAACTCCACACCGGCTACAATAATAGGGTTTACTAGAATTACAGAAGTGTGTTACGACGTGAGCATGAGCACCGAGGTTTGCGTCCAGAAACATCCAGCAAAGTATAAGCTTACCTATTCCCAGCAGCAAACCTCTCGGGACTATCCAACAACGCCTTGAACATTTCCTTTCTCTTCCGATGCAAATCAAGCAACGGCGAGATGTACTTTGACGATATGCCCGCGAGGATGTGCGAGTGTGCTGGATCGTGTAGGTTGAGCGTTAATGTGTGCAACGGCATCGCTCTCGCTTCTTGGTCCCAGCCGAAGTGCCGTGCGATGGCGTAAAGGCGCAATGGATCGGAACCGCAGAAACGGAGGACAAATAGTGTCGATCGGATACTTGAGAGTGTGTCGGGAGCGTCCCATTTTTCTGCTACCGTGAGCACGGCTCCCGCTTGTTCAAGCGACTCCCATGGCGGGATAGGTAGACCAAAGAGAAGCGAGAGGATGAGAGGGAGCACGGAGTCGGATTCGTAGATGTCTAATGGTTCGCGCAGCTCTTCCGTGCGCGAACTTTCAGGTGTCTTGGAGGGAGGAGGTGGAAGGGTGAACATGGTAGTGAAGAACTCGCATTTTTTGCAGAGGGTGCAGGAGTCGACGCCATATAATGTTCCTTCGAGGGAGCGTAATATAGTATCCGTGTCATTCTTGGGGAACAAGGGGTGCCATCTCGCCTCTGCAGGTGAAGGGGAGTACTGAGGTGTGCTCTGGGAGTTCGTTGCATGTTGAGAGTTGGCCATTGATTATCGGCCAGGGAGGAAGTGATCTGACCATCCTCTGGGCAGTTCGTTTTTGAGGAAGACAGCCGCAGTTTATTCGGCTGATGAGTGTAGGGAAATGCTTCATCTTTCGCAATCCTAAACCTGGCGAAGGTTGAAAGGATCTCCATGGGACACAGATACGGACTAGTCCAGTACCGCTCTTGATGATTGGGAGGAGATTTGAGGGATTGCCTTCAAAATGGCGAGCTTGTAAGAGGCTTGTTCCGAGAGAAGGTTCTGGTTTAATTGACTGTGACCAAACGGGTACGCTAAATAGTGATTCGCAAAGCATTGTGTGTCCGTACCTTTGGATAGAGGGTGTAAAGACGGTGTATAATCACGGAACCAATTTGCTGAGAAGATAATGTAGGGCCGTTACATTCTGTTACATTCCATCGACTGTGGGAGCGATGAGAGAACGCTTGTGACCCTGTTCAGTACATAATCATTAGTTAATCATTAGTAGAACGGGATACAGGGGGATGGTGATGGGCACCTGATAGATTAGCAGAAGCAGAACAGTCAAATGGAAAATCTTGAAGCTTGAAGCCTAACAACAACCGTGGTTTCGGAGGTGAGTTTTATGGTTCCAACCCCGGTTTCAATTACCAAGATAGCATGATTAAAGGCAAACTTGTTAAAATAGCCTGCTGAAGTTGAGAAAACAGATTAGGTATATAGCATGAATGCCATAAACTAGTCGTGCTTCCGAGAGCCGATGTTATTATGGCAGTACTCAAGATCGCTCCGGGGTTAGACTAGACCCTTTAGACCAAAAGTGTCGTTCTTACGCCAGAAAAGGTTATCATCTAAGGAGCACCTAAAGAGAGAGTGGATTTGACATACCCGGTAGTGGGCCCTCACAACAAGTCGACTGTCCAGTCCGCCTCAACCCACTTCCTGGTTTCTATCACCCAATCAGTCTCCGCCTTCTGCAAATCAATCCATTCAACTCCTTTCTGATGATCTCCGACTCGATGCGTTGTCGCGGCAACTCCCATCAACTGCTCGTACCAATCGCTCGCATCTCCAAATAACCTTTCCACGGTGTCAACCCCAAGCACCAATTTCCTTGACACCACTTCCTGGGTCCTCCTGTCCATTTCCGGCCAGACGATGTCCAATTTTTTGACCATGTTCAGCAAGTCGTTGAAGTGTATTGTTGAGATCATAGATTGTACCAGGGTGAAATAGACGAGCGCAGGAAATAGGATGCTGAGCTTGGATATAAGTCGACTTGGAATGGAATCGTGATAACCGATGCGCAAGCTGGTCAATGAAGGAAGATGGAGTGGAACGTCTCGCCCAATCTGATATGCTGCATGGGCGCCATATAAGACAAGATGTTTGACGAAGGGTAGGCTACTCGGGAGGAGATTTACGTTGGCGAAACCAATGAAGTGGAGGTGTAAGTTTTTCAACGTGTCTGCAACTAGTACCAAAATTTGTTGCACACATCGGCCGAGTATATCTTCATTTATGATGCTCGGCACAAGGGTATTAGTGTCAGAAGAGAGATCGCGAGCAATGGCCAGCACTTCCGCCTTGTCGTGGGCTGACTTTCAGAGTCCCTCCTGTTCAAGCCTGAGATTCGGACATCCAATGAACAGGTGTACAACTCGACGAGAATTGTGAGGGGTGGATGTCAGAGCCTTATAGAAGCCAAATATCCTTTGGGTATCCAGAAGGGCCACGGATTGGATGCGATGTGGTTTGGAAAGTTCGTAGATGTCCCTGGAGACAAGGGAGAGTGTTCGGGCAGTGAAGCTTGTGTCAGCGCAAGCAAGACGGATGATCCTCAACCATACTTCGGGCGGAAAAATATTGAGAGCAGCAGTCATGATGATGGAGAAAAGGAGCCTCCCATGCACATCAAAAATGATAGCATTCGCAGGAGAACGTGGGTAATGATGTTCGATTCGAGTACGGGGAATCGAACCCCGAGCTACCGCGTGAAAGGCGGTAATGTTAGCCGTTACACCATACTCGAATTGATTAAATATGATTCACAGAAAATTCCGTTCATGCGCATTAGCATGTCACTTCATGCCCTTGTCTGTGTTCGGCCTTAACTTCCCCAAATTTATAAGTACAAGTTACAGTTATTCGGGTCTGCCAAGAATACGTAGCTCATAACAATGACATAAGTCAGAACTGCAACCATCAAACAACGAGGTGGGAGCCATGTTTGACAGTGTTTGTCTACAATTCCCGATAGACTCGCCGCAAAAGGAAAGGGCAATTCATTCCGGTTTCCATCTTCCGCTCCGACTCTGCAACATATTGGCTCAAAGCACCTGTAGCAAATCGTATTTGAAACAACCGCAAACGCGTCTGGAGTTGTATAGACCTGGGTGATCTCGTTGCCGGCGGCGGGAAACCTAGATGCAAAGCCCGCTTATCGCTTCCACTCAGGTCAGCGATCCATTGGCATGGATCAGAAGGCGTCCTCCCCGTCACGCGGCTCGGATCTCACCCGCCCCAGTTTAAATGCCCCTAGGTCCAGCGCCTATTAAATCATCTCCTTAGTTCTCAACTCCCAACATCGCTCATTCGACTCCAACATGAAACCTACTAAGAGAGCCTTCCGGAAGTTGACTCTTGGCATGCGCCGCGAGGACCCCAAGCGGATCTGGGAACGACGCGCACCACTTATGCCCGGTGCTGTCAACGAGCTCATTGAAGAAGAGGGGGTTGAGGTTCTCATTGAGCCTTGTGAACGACGTGTATTCCCGACCAGGGAGTATCAGAAGGTAGGCACACGACCATTGCTATTATCTCCGCTGTTATCATTCACCACGATTACACACAGGCTGGCGCGAAGATAAGCACTTCGCTAGACCAAGCACATATTGTGTTGGGCATCAAAGAGACACCCATGGACGCATTGGCGCGACAACGTGCTCCTGTCCGTTTGTCCACTGCCAATGGGGTCATTCCCCGCACCCATGTCATGTTCTCACATACTGCCAAAGGGCAACCATACAATACTGGCCTGTTGTCCCAATTCGTTGCACCAACCGAGGGGCCTTTTGAGTCAACTGCTGGATTTGAGAAAACCTTGGAATTGTGGCCAAGATTAATCGACTATGAATTGTTGACCAATGATGAAGGCAAGAGGACGGTCGGATTTGGATGGTTTGCAGGAGGTCCGTTAATTCCGTTACCCCATATACTCAGGGGTTATTCGCTGACAGGTGTCAACTTCAGTTGCTGGCGTTCTCGAGTCTCTTTCGGCTATGGCTCATGCTCACCTTGAACTCGGGATCGCATCGCCCTTCCTCGTAAGTGTATTCACTACTTGCCTTCTTGCTTATCGTTACGAGGCGCCTTCCGCTTGGGAAGAAGGGTGAAGTTGACTGCATAGCGGATCCCTTTATGTCTAGACCCTAACCCCAGTTTAAGCTTCTCCTAACCCTAAGAGCGCGGCGGCTGACCCTGTTTTCTCTCGCAGTACACGCCACGACCGCACACGCTTCCTTCACTCGAACGCCTGCGGGCAGCCCTGCGCGAAGTTGGTTTGTGGATTTCAACACAAGGCCCTCCAGATGCTCTTGGTCCCGTGGTGATTTGTGTCACTGGGTGCGTAACTCTTGACTGGCCTTATAAAGTTTGTCGTGACAAGAAGCCTATTATTAGGACGGGTAATGTGGCTCGTGGAAGTCTTTCCATGCTCGATGAATTACCGCTGAAGAAGATTAACGCGCGCGAACTTGACCAGCTTGTTCGTTCGGAAGGTCCGTTGTTCCCCTTCCAAACTCCACGATCCACTAAAGCTCTCTTGCGCTAGACTACGATAACACAAAGGCAAGCACCTTCGAGGCATAATCTTCAACCTCTGCTAACTAGTGGTGATTAGATATATCTGGTGCACGCAAAGCCAGAGGACTACTTTGTCAGGAAAGACGGGAGAGCATTCAACCGCGAGGACTATTACGCGAATCCTGCTGAGTGGGAGAGCGTCTTCGGAGAGCGGGTGAGTGTTGTTCGATCTTACAATCAAACCGTTCGCAGTTTCAACAATGCGTAGATCATGCCTTACGTGACGCTCCTCATCAATGGCACCGGCTGGTCAACAGGCTTCCCTCGCCTACTGACAACCCAACAACTCAGCAGTGCAATTGCCAAAGCCCAATCTCTGAACCTCCCTGGCGCGGTTGCGAGAGGTAAATGTATCGGCGACATTAGTTGTGATATTGGAGTGAGTCACAATCTACTACTTCTCTTCACACTCTGACCCGATTCTCCAAAAGGGCGGCCTCGAATTCCTCGAACGCGCAACAACCCTCTCCGAGCCAACCTACAAATTCGCAGTTTCCGATACCAGCGGTCACATCACTATGATGTCTGTCGACATCCTCCCTACCGCACTTCCGTTAGATGCGTCGAAACACTTCTCGAAGGAGTTTTACCCGTATCTTCGTACCCTCATCCAGAACGTGAACAAGAATGGCACAAGCAATGAACGGAAGGGTGGTGAGGGCAAAGCTGGCAAGTTCATGGCGGCGCTTGAGAGGGCAACGATCGCGTCTGGCGCAAAGCTGATGAAGAAGCATCAGTGGTTGCAGCCAGCTGTGAACAAATGGCATAGAGAGCAGGCGGGCGTAAAGAGGCTGCACACTAGTGCTTCAGTTCAGGCAGGTGTTACAAATGGGACGTCGACCACCTGGGGCGGAAGGAAGAAGAGGGTATTGATGTTCGGGAGTGGGATGGTTGCTGGCCCTGCGGTTCAGGAAATCGCCAAACGGGCTGATGTAGATCTTGTCATTGGTGGGTCTTCCGTCGTTCGTTGATAGGATATGTTGGGATTGCTCATTAATTGACCGAAAGCTACCAACATGCTTGGAGAGGCCCAGCAACTCGCTATCCGCCATGGACAAGAGCATAGCAACATCAAGTATCGCATTGTCGATGTTGGGAGGAAGGAAACATATGAGCATCTGGTGAAGGATTCTGATGTGGTTATCAGGTAAGGTTTCGTTTCACTTTCCTGTAACGATCTGATGGTTGACCTTCTGGTAGTCTGTTACCTGCCGCATTCCATGTTGACATCGCACAAATGTGTATCACGAATAGCAAGCACCTTGTTACAGCATCGTATATCTCCGAGGGCATGCGTAGCCTCCATGGCCGGTATGCATTTTGTTTGTCCGGTCCGGTTCCTCGAATTTATTGCATATAGCGCTCTCCAGGCTAACGTTCTCCTGCTCAACGAGATCGGACTTGACCCCGGCATCGATCATTGCTCCGCCATCTCTCTTGTAAACGACCTCAAAGCGCAGGGCAAGGAAGTTGTCTCTTTCACTTCTTTCTGCGGTGGTCTCCCCGCTCCAGACTCAATTTATGACGGATCAACCGGCGACGCTGTACCGCTCAAGTACAAATTTAGCTGGAGTCCTGTCGGTGTATTGAGGGCTGCGAACCAGGGTGTGAGGTACTTATTGAACGGAAGGGTGGGTGTTGCTTGCGATCCCTGAACGGTCGAGATGCTGATTTGATGATTTTGTTTCAGGTTGTTCGACTCCTTGGAGAAGACCTGCTCCGTTCTGGGTTCCCCCGTCTCCCAATCCCACTCATGCAGGGTGTTGAGCTGGAAGGAATTGCGAATAGGGATAGTTTGCCTTATCGTGAAACCTACGGATTGCAGGGTGCTAATTCACTGAGGACCTTGGTGCGGGGTACTCTCCGGTATGCTTCTCTTCCGCTTCTGGCCAAAGGCAAATCCGCTGAAAGTGCTGTTATAGCTACCCTGGCTTCTGCACACTCATGCAAGCCTTCAAAGACCTCGGGCTTCTCGAAGACTCGGAGAAAATCTCCATCACTTCCTGGGGCGCTCTCCTCCCGAAAGCACTCTCGATCAAACTCAAGTCTTCATGCGGCTTCGACGTGGATATGAATAGCAGGAGTTTGGAAGCTACTATGCGTGATGCGATTCCTTGGAACCAGACACTCGACCCTGCTGGAAAGACTGCTTTCGGTGAAACGCTCAAGGCACTGGAGTGGTTAGGCCTGTGGTCTGCTAATGGATCTACGAAGGAATTGATGTCTGGCGTTCCCGTTCCAACTGCTGCACATACACCACTGGAGCTCTTTGCAATGCTTTTGGCACACAAGTTGCGCTATGCACCTGGGGAGAAGGATATGGTGGTCCTTTCGCACGAGGTTATTGTCCGTGATCCGAAGAACCCCAACGCCACCCAACAGGAAGAGGTCCACAGATCCAGTCTGGTTGCATACGGAGACGACTCGGCATCGGCAATGGCTAGAACTGTTGGTCTCCCAGTGGCATATGCGGCATTGGACGTGTTGGATGGCAAGGTCGGTACTCGGGGTGTCAGTGGACCCGGTGAAAGGGAGGTGTACGAAGCTGTACTTGGACGGTTGGAGGAATGTGGGTTGGGAATGGTTGAGAGTATTGAGGTCATTAAGGCTGCGCCTGGTGTTAGAACTGTCGAGGATAGTCTACGAGGAAGCTCCATTTGAGCAGGATACCCTTGGACCGAGTCGTCTTCTCATATCCGATGAATTGGGTGGATTGTATTATAGCCCACTTAATGCGACATTTGACTTTTTTTCACGCTGTGTACAGGTTTGTGTACCTTACCGTATCCGCCGCTGCACAAGGTGTATCGGCCCGACTAATGACTATGAATGGCAACACTATGGTACTAAGATAACTGATAAAGAAAGAACAAGCCCAATTAAAAATACATACTCAATTGTTAATGCCAAGTGCATCTTACCAGGAATTCTTGAAACAGCATCTGTAACCTCCAAAATTTCTAGAAAGCACTTAGAACAGTGTCATTGGTGCCCTGTCAAATTTTCCACAAAATGTTAGGATGATCCTTATCACCAGTCACCTATGCTTAAGCTAGGGGGCAGCTATCTCACTAGATGGTTCACAGAGGTGCTAGGATCTATGTAAGGGCTAGGCCCTTACAGTCATATCATCATTTTGTTCCAGATTATTTTAAAGTCATTTGTTGATAATTAATT
>JAEUWR010000190.1:0-55236 GCA_018524895.1 Podaxis sp. C-F-101400
TGGAACCTGGATCAAGCCATGGGCCATAGCAAGGGATGTCAGAGAATGCTCCCTTGGCTTGAGAGGACTAAATCCTATACCAGTCAGCCTGATACAGTTATGAATAGTCAGGTTCTGGCTCAAGTTGATTCCATGTCACCCTCAATCACTGATTCAGGGGTCAGGGTTTCCCACAAGGGGCCCCTTAGATGGGTGGGTCATGGACCACCTCTCACTGATTGGTTTCTTTTTCATTCATGTAGCTTGGGACACCTGTATTTTTGTTTCTGTTCTTGTTTCTTTTCTTTTCTCTCTCCCTTTTATCTGATGGGACTGCTGTCATGTGCCCATTTGTTGTAGATAGAGTCTACTCTTGTAGTAGATAATGTTTGTGGCAATAAACTTGGATTTAAAAAAAAAAAAAAAAAAAAGAATCAAACATACCTTGCTACTTCCAACTTGGTATCCCTTTTCACAGTTCACTCAATAATCATCCCTTCCCAGGTCCTCTTTCATTATTCCCCATTGTCACTGAAGACTTGGATTGTGAGTAACTAGTTTACTCTCCACTGATGTTATGCTTGTGTAGTAGCAATATTGTTTCTCTCTCATCACTGTAAGGATGTCTGAGGCTTATCATTAGGATCTGTCATGTGTCTCTTGTGAAGCTCTAACTATAAGTATAGAAGAGACTTATGGGAAGGGTGTAACAGGTGTAGCACATTGGTTCACAGCCAGATGAGACTGAACTGTGGTTGTGGACTTTGCTACAAGGGAATCTGATGACTACAACACAATGTTACTCAGAGACAGATGTCAAAGAGTATGATAAGCACCAAGTAAGATACAAACTTATTGAACTACTACAACTTGTCAACTATTTATCTTCTACTAAGTTTGTATCTAATTGTCCATTAACAACCTTTTGCTCTACCAATACATGTGTTATGATACTTTGATCAATAAACAATAATAGTACAAATGGAAGAGGCCTTTATATTGAGTACACTTGATAGAAGTTAGATGTGATAAGGAATGATAATTGTAACATATTGTCCAAACATGCTTGGTCCCAAGCCTAGCCAATATCATACCACATCATAGCTCAAGCTGTCTCCTCTTCAAGGATGTCTCCATCCTTGGCAAAAGTCATCCCTATTTCCCCATCCCCAATTCCTGCAGATGGTTTCACTGTGTTGGAAGCATCAGAATTCACTACTTGAACTTGAGATGAACTGTTGTTTGGAATTGCTGGTTATGGTTCAACCCCACACAGATAATAATTGTGGCAGGAATTAGCACCTACCATCAGGCAGCAACCTATCAGCAAGAACTCTTGCAGTTGAAAGAGGACAAATAACCCACCTCCATTGGTTCAAGAAGCACAGCAAGCACAATCCTCATGCTTGTGAACCCAAGTGCAAATGTCATAGTAAGAAGTAACATGAGCACTATACATGATCCCAGATTTGATGACCATGGCCATGATCACCCTGTAATATGACACACTACTTCAGCTGCTTGAGGTATTAACAATACCATGCTGCCAGATCTTCCAGGCAATAATTGTGGGAATGAACTTGTGTTGCTATCCCCAAAGCCCAAGCAGTAATTGCAATTGTTCAAAGTAGTTTCCCTGGTGTGCCAATCCAGGATGTGTAGATCATGGCAATTCCACATGCTGTGCAAATAAGCATCATAGCCATAAGATTCATTCCCTTCCCAAGCATGGTGAATAGAGTTCAGCTTACATGTACTACCAATGAGGCTAATGATCTGGAGATGATATAGGTAGAGTGAAGGAGTTGAAAGAATATACTAGGGTGGGACATACTGGTGGTAGACAAACCCAGAATGCATGACTGTGAAACATGATCCACACCTGCCAAACCATGATGGCATCCCCAATAACAATCTGTGCTCCAGATAGTTGGTGTCAATGGATATATGTAAATTATGAACACACATTGATGAGAGAACAAACATCCAATATTCTGTGAAATGGCAGGGAAAGGTCTGTCCAGTATGATATGATCTGGAAAAGAGCATTTTGGTGGTCTGCCAAGTAGATGAAACTCCCAACACCATGGCCTGTTGTACAGTGAGCATCACAGTTGTAATGATGAACTGAGTGCATACAGCAGTGAGCAAGAACCTAGGGAAGGTCAAGTTTGGTCAGAAAAATAAACTTTGATATTTGGATATGCACATTACCTACCAATAGATAGGTCTATCAGATGTGCACTGTGCAACAAGAACATAAACACAAGCAGGAAAGATCATGCTGAGAACTGTATGAGTGAGAGGCATCATGTAATCTGATTATTGGTAGCTCACTATGCACCTAGGAAATAAATGAGCTAATCAACAGGGAAGAGTTGAAGAGAGAAATTTATCAAACCATAAAGAATCAACATGCAGGAGACTCCAGCCATACTAGTGCTTGCCACAGGTCATATACTGTCATTGAGGGCATTCATCATATTCAGTTATAGGGGCAGCTAAATGGGGGTACAGTCAAGAAGACTGCTTCTCAGATGTTATATACAATAATTGGAGCACCTGATTTAGATTACTGTGGGGAGGTATGATCTTTGCTGGACCTGAGATCAGCTTGGAAGTCACGTCTCATCACTGAGGTAACACTAATACTAGTGCTTGCCACAGGTCATATACTGTCATTGAGGGCATTCATCATATTCAGTTATAGGGGCAGCTAAATGGGGGGACAGTCAAGAAGACTGCTTCTCAGATGTTATATACGATGATTGGACCACCTGATTTAGATTACTGTGGGTAGGTATGATCTTTGCTGGACCTGGGATCAGCTCGGAAATGTACTCGTGCAGGTGAGGTGCTATTATTTGGTTAAACCTGGGGACTCCCTCGCACGTTGGACTTCCATCATGATGAGATGCCGACTCACTGTCTGATTGTAATTTTCTGTCCATCTGTATCCCTGTCCACCTGTATCCACGTCTCATCGCTGAGGTAACACTAAGGGTCCATGCCGCCCGTCCACCTGTTCCCGAAGGTAAGGCGGCAAGGAATCAAGGTGTAGCTTCTTGGACTGAACTGAGGAATGTGTAGTTTTACATAGGTTCCCATTTCTGTCATAAAGTTGTGCTTGGCATCAGTGTTGTGTGGGGCTGTGGTGTATAGTGAGTGTTTTGCCAAATTGCCTCTGGCTACACATCTCTTTATTTTTGGGCATCGGGACTATGCCTCCCTTTCTTGACATGAGAATGAACAACGGATATCACCCTGAGCCAATAAGCTTGACAAAGGCCCCTGGTCAAGAGATGCCAATCCATTGAACTTCAAAGCTGTAGATACCTTGTTGCAACAACATCAAACAGGGTGTGTTATTGCAAATAGCGGCACCTAATGGTACCGTGAGGATTGACCCTTGGCAGGACTTAGTGGTACTTTGTTAGCAGTACCGCAGGATTGACCTTGGCGGGACCCAGCAGCACTTTGCAGCACCTAATGGTACTGGGTTTTTACCCATGCGGGCGTTGGCAGCACATGGGTGTGGCAAATTTTGTAGGCCGTGCTTCATGGCTGGTTAGTTTGTTCGGAACCTAAAGTTCTATAGTTTTAATATCACTTCATTTATTATATTTAGCTGAATGCTCGTGGACCATGAGGGAGGGATCAACACGATATCGCATCGTTTACGAATGCTATTAGGTTGTGAAGGTGTGTGTTGCGTTCAGAGCATGTTGCACAGCCACGGATTAAATCCACGTGGACCTCCACGTCGAAGGTAAAGTAACGCGGATCGGACAAACCCTCGTCACCTTGCTTCGTCGTCCGACCACTATGTCTGCTATAACTCGTAATTTGCCTCGGTTTATCCAGGATTTGGGTGTTGCCGTTGTTGGTAAGGTGAGTCCTGCACTTGGGTGTCTGTCTTAGTGCGACGCTGACAAGACGGATAGAAATGCTATGTGTCGTTGGTCGAGGACCTCAATGTCGGTGACATTGATTGCCTCAAGTATGCGATTTCCAAAGGTCTCGGTATCGGGATCGTCGTAGGCGGCTCAGTAATGAAAGTCCCGCAAATGCTCTTGAGTACGCTATCCCCTCCTTCAGCGACAAAGAAAGAAATTCTGACATGCCAACTCTGCATTTTACCAGTTCTCAACGCAGGCTCAGCGGAAGGCCTCTCACTAACAGCCTACATCCTCGAAACTCTCTCCTACGCAATCACGCTAGCCTACTCCGTTAAAAACAACTTCCCATTCTCGACATATGGCGAGAACCTATTCCTGACGATGCAAGATATCCTCATCACACTGCTCATCATCGCCTATGCACCTTCCCCATCCTCAAACGCAAAATCCAAGTCCAACTCACCATCAGCGTCGAACAAACCGCGCGATCTTACCCTCGCACTTCTCGCAATAGCAGGGACTGGGTATACCCTCTCCTCTCTCCCTCCCAGCACACTCGCCCTAGTGCAATTCTCCACTCTGCCGTTGTCGCTGTTCTCCAAAGTGCCACAAATCATACAGAATGCTCAGGCAGGGAGTACAGGCCAACTTAGTGCCGTCGCTGTCATAGCACAGATTTTAGGATGTATAGCGAGGCTGTTTACGACTGCGACAGAAGTCAAGGACGTCCTTGTTTTGTCTGGTTTCGCGCTTGCGTTAGTGTTGAATGTGGTGCTTGGTGCGCAGATGTGGATGTACTGGGGTAAGAAGGAAGTTAAGCCTGTTATTGCGGAGAAGAAGGAGAAGAGGGAGGATGAGGGAGAGGAGGTTGCGTCGCCACAGGTGAAAGCGGATAGGGCGAGGGAAGAGGCGAAGACGACTGCGTATGAGCCAGTTGGACAGGGTCAGCCAGTTCATAGGTTTGCGACACCCCCTCCTAGGAGTTTTTCGCCTGCTGCAGGGCAGAGGAAGTGGGCGAGGAAGACTGTTGATTAATAGTCTCTTGTATTCTTTATAATTTTCTGGACTGTAATGCAGCTTATTTATTGGAATGGCTGAAGGGAAGGCTTGAGCGCTTGAGTCGAGGTTGTGACGAGCCAAGGGACGACGCCGGGTCACGTTCCTCTTGAGCGCGTCAACTTTTTTCGATTGCCACAAGACGCGGAACACTCGGCCACTTTACTATCCCATCCGTCACCACTACTCATGTCCATACTCTCTCTAGCACGTACACTCCGACAGCGGACACCACTACAATTCCAATGCAGGCGCTGGTTTGCGGAAGTCGTCAATGCTACTCCTACTGATGCCCAAGTACCCGTGACTACAACGAAGGCCACAAAGGCCGTAGATTGGCGAAAGGGGAGGGTGCCTGTACGAGAAGATCATGGACTATATGCCTTCTTTAGGAGGAAGGAGCCCAAGGATGGGGAGGTGCTTGAGGGAGATGCGAGGTTTGAGGTTGTAGAGACTCCAGAGAGTATGCAAGAGGTTTCTGGTGAGCTTTTATTCTCATAAGTGGTATAGCTTGGGCTTACTATTTCGTCGTGGTTGGACGATTATAGGACGTGGATGGAGAGCTGAGGAACTGCGGTTAAAGAGCTTCAAAGACTTGCACATGTTGTGGTATGTTCTCTTGAGAGAACGGAACCTTCTCGCGACGCAGAAAGAGGAGGCGAGGAGAATGGGAGTGCAGAACGAGCAGTTCCAGGTGAATGCAACCAAGGTGTATCATGTATGTCTCTCCTCATTTCCCTCGTACCTCCCTTCATTTTCTCACTCGTTTTGGTTCTCGCATAGGTTCGTAAATCTATGGCACGCATCAAACAAGTGATGAACGAACGACGACTCGCGTATGAGAAAGCCGTCAATCTTGTTGAGGCTGAGCGAGACGCATACCACAATGCTCAGGTCCTCGAACACCTCAAAGAAGAGCGAAAGGTGATGAACCGGAAGCAAAGGCGGGAGCATCGACTTCGTAAAGCGGCCAAGGCCACCGAGGAGAAGAAAATGGCTGAAGAGGCTGCAAAGGCCAATGCAACGCCGAAGGAAGTTGCTAGTCAGACGGCTGCCGCTGGGCTGTTTGGATCCTCATCGCAGTAGGTGGAATGCATGAAGTGGTCGTGGATGTAATTTATCAAAATTGCGGATAATTTGCGGACGGGCGTTGGGGGTGGTAATATACATATATGCGTGGTATACATCGATGCGGGTGGCGGGTGTATGCACGGAATATAGATTATTTTTTATTCGCGGACTCGATTTTATGGCCTTTCCGCCATTGTTCCTGCCAGTCAAGCATGTCCTTCGACACGAAACAATCCTTCACGCCTGGGTCCTCGTACATCTCTAGCTGCCGTGTCCCTTTTCGCAGGAGGTGTTCTATGGCATTGACGTCGCGAGGCGCAATTGATGTTGCGTTCTGGTGGAAAGTGTATCGGACGAAGAGAAGGAACTTGTGCTGGGTAGACTGGGGTTTGGTTTTCACCATCCGAAGTGCTCTGCAAATCGTCATGGTGTGAGTGGCTAAATGTAAGTGTGTTAGAATACAACTGACCGCCTGTAGAGGGCGAGAACATCTCTCTGAAGACCCGACCTTCGCATGTAAGACGAGAGAGTGGTGACCACAAATTCCACTTTCTGTGTTCCGATTGCTCTGTCCATGTTTGGATCATACGCTACAGCCAAATTATAAGCGTCATACGTACATCGTGTTCCGTTCTTTGTAGACCCTTTGCTTGAAGCCACCAACGTTGGACGTGATGCGGGCACAAGCTCCCGCCATATTACGCGCACTGCCGCGTCGTCCCGCACAAATCAAGCGCTTTAAACGGTTATACGCGACACAACAACAGGGCGTAGACAGCACTGTCGGCCTCTCGGACCCCGTCGGGTATTGCAGAGATCTCGTCCGGAAACACGACTACGAATCGTACTTGATTTCACAATTCTGGCCGAAAGAACTGCAGGGAGCATATTTTGGTATCAAAGCATTCTCCGTTCGTATTCTCCCCTACTCCTATTCCTCGACGGAGGTAACTGACCGCTGCATTGATCCTTAGGTGGAATTGGCTACAGTACAGGACCATGTGTCCAATACTATGATTGGAAGAATGCGGATGCAATTTTGGAGAGATGCAGTCAAGGACATATTCAACGTGCGTTCATTGGCATGCTACCTTATCTGGGACATGTGTCAACTTGTGTGCGTAGGGTAGACCACCACGACACCCCATCGCGCTCGCGTTATACGACGCTACCCAACGCGCTAACCTACAACCATACCATTTCAAACGGATAATAGACGCTCGCGTATGTCTCCTTCTACGACTCCTAAATTTCAAATTTCTCATGTTTTCCTAGGACGCAGAACTCGAAACTACATCCTATCAAACCATAGACTCAATAACCGCGCACGCCGAATCAACATCCAGCACACTCCTCTACCTCCTCCTCTCGCTGCTCCCTCCACCCCTAAGCACATCCGACCCCCTCTCACACGCCGCTTCACACCTCGGTACCGCCCAAACCATTGCCACACTCCTCCGTGCCTTATCCTTCCATACAAGACAAGGCCGGAATGTCATCCCTGCAGAAATCACGTCGAGGCACGGCGTGAGGCAGGAAGAGGTTATGAGGTACGGGCCGGAGGCGAAGGGTGTGGAGGACGCGGTGTTCGAGTTTGCTACGCTTGCGAATGATCATATGATTACTGCGCGGTCCATGTTGAAGGAGGAAGGGATGGGCGGGAAAGTTCCCGTAGGAGCTATGCCTGTTTTCCTCGCCGGGGTACGTGTTTTTTTACTCGAAGTCTGAAAGGTCAAATTCCGAACTTTCTCCAGGTTTCTGTAGCCAATCTGTTGCAACGCTTAGAGAAGAATAATTTTAACGCGTTTGACCCAAAGTTGCAGCTACGCGACTGGAAACTCCCGTGGCAGATCTACCGGGGATACTATCAACGTCAATTCTAGAGAACAAGGCTCGAAAACCTGCCGTCTCTATTCCGTACCTTAACCCAGAATATTAGTCATTGAAAAATCAAAAAGACAAAGCACCAAGTCTTCTTAGTAAACGTATCTATACCGCAACGCCCAGCCGCCCTGTCTCTGCTTCCCCTCTGGCGTCAACTCATCTTCATAATCATCACCCTTTCCACCACGATCTCTTTCTCGACTCCCTTTCCGGGCAGCCAAGATAGCAGCACGACGGCTATTCTTTTTGCATATCCACCACCATAGGTATGATGCGACGGGAATTGAGAAGAGAAGGTACCCTATCGCAATGATGTGTGGGGTGTGGAATTGGTGTGCGGAGAGTGAAGGTCGGTAGATTAGGACGCTAGGGAACCAAAGTTGAAGTCAAAAACATTGGTTAATGCAAGGCCTAGGAGAGAAATTGGTGACGTACCCTGCAATGGCGCCAATGTCACCAATCGTGATCTGCATCGCGACTGCTACTGCACATTTGCTTTGCGCTGAGACATTCTCGCCTGGCCAGCTACATTACCTCTTGTCACTTGTTACCTGATGGAGTCCGTCGCGCCGGAATGTGCCCCAGGAGGAGAGCGTTTCCGGTGTACACGCCCGTGACGGTGAAATGCACACCAACGTACTGCGCACCTGGGGTGTTGGTTGTCAGGAGGATGATGTATCCTGTCCATGCTGGCGCGTCAACGACTGAAATAGGAGTAAATAGAAGGGGACTTACCAAGGATAGCGGTGCCTGCAGTGATGATGATCAACATTGCGCGTTTGCCGTATTTCGAAGAGAGCCAGACGGTTACCCAGATTGAGATACTTGCGAGAGACTTGGGTGGGACGGTCAACCTGTAGAGAAGTAATAGACAATCAACTAGGCATTTAAGGACAAAGCAGCTGGATGGCACATACAGCTGCGCTTTCCAGCTCGCGTATCCCGATCCTTGGATTATCGAAGACCGTATATTTATCCTCACCAGCCCCAGCCTTCACCGTGATGAAACAGTGCAACACACCAAGAACAAGCTCAGTGAATACAAAACAAACGCGAATCCATGGAACAAAAACGCATACGCCCACAAAAGGTGGTCTGTCAACGCCTGCTTAACATAGAACCACTCAAATTTTTCAATTAATCCTGCATCAGAGTCGGCATTGAGACGCTTGAGGAGGCGTTCACGTTCTGGTTTCGTCAGCTATAAGCCATATGCTGCGTGAGCGAAGTTTCAGTGGAAAGAAAAGAGACTCTGGACGTGCAAATTTCGCCTTGTGTGACAAGGTGGGGACGATGAAGTATGCGAGGAACGCGACTACGACAGTGATGATACCTTCGGTGATGAGAATCCCAAAGTCAAACGCTCGTTAACGTTATGAGACTTAGGGAAAACGAAGTTTAGAATACCATTCCCAGCCCTTGTGACCCCCCGCACCATCCATCTTTCCAATGGCGTACGCAAGGGTACCACCGAATGCACCTGCGAGCCCTGCACCTCCGAAGAAGAGCGCGATGCGCCAGCTTCATTCATGTCTGGCACGAACGTCAGTTATATGAATAGTCGTGGGCAACCCGATGGATTCCGCGCCTGCGGCAGTACACTGGGAATACGTAGATGACACCTGGGAATAGGCCCGTCTCTGTCACCCCAAGAACTGTACAATAAGAGATCGGTCGATGAGCATACGCGTGAGGAGTATGAAGGCAAAAAGCTCACGCAATCAAATTCCGAAGAGGCCAACTTTGTTTGTGACAAAACCTTGACATACGCTCAATACACCCCAGGCGAGAGTCAATGTGGGGAGCCAGATTTAGGGGTCGAAGCGTTTCAAACTGTTGTGATGTTCACTAATACGCTAGATGGTGCTGATGTAGGTGTACATACATGATCTGGAAAATGTAGGTCAAGGGCGTATAGTGGCTGGCTTGTAAAGCCGGTTACTCGCATTAGCGGGGACTTCAAGGGTGACATAGGCGACGAAGTATAGTGCGAGAGCAGTGTTGTATTCGGAGGATAGACACCGAGATCCTGGAATCGAATTAAGTAAACTCAACCATGATCAAAAGCACTTGCCTTCATCACATACAGTCGTGAGACCAAGAATTCTGAATGCATTAACCAATGTAATTGCAATCATGAGAGAACAGCTATACTTCATCAAGACATCACTTCGCATTTCCGATATTTGTTCTGTGCCATTGTCAGTATATGATCCAAAACTATGTAAGATCGTCGTGTTGTATACCTATCCAAGAAACTCAAAAGATACAGCGCCGTCAAGATGGGCAACAATCTGCGTGTGCATATACTGTACCCACGGAAATTATAACAAGAAGTCACATCAGGGCGACCCGTTGTGCAGTTAAACTCCCAAAAAGTCACGTCACAAACGGGTCTTGTTGTTAACATAGGAATCAATTTGTCACAGGACAAAATATTTATTTTTACCCTATGTCCTCACTTCAAATGCATGTTCCCATCCGAATGATGAAAGTGGATTGTGGGTACTAATGGATCACTGATTTTCCCATCATTTTTAACTTCTCTCTTGCTACCACCATGTCCAACCAAATCACTTATGACTCTATGTTGAGTGTCACGCATCCTCCAGCCACCTGTTGTTAATGTCACACTGTCACATGCTGTTGTTATAATTTCCGCGGGTACAGTAATGTCAAATTTATCAAAATCATCAGGATACTGTGGTTGATCTCAGACAATGCCTAAGATAAGGGGATTATCTACCTTAGCTAAAGACAATGACCATAACCTATGTCAGAATAATGAAAATCACAATGCTCAAATATAGTGATCCAGCAAAATATGGGCTTAACCGCTTGCTTCGATATTGAAGGGGGATCCAGCAATGGTGATGTGCACCTACCACCCAAATAGCATCAGGAGATAAGGAAAGTGAAAAGGGATGCGACTGGTTGTGCGAGTCTTCGGCAAGCTTGGTTTCCTCCTTGCCCGTGTCCACATTCCAGATCCTCACCGCCCGATCACCCGATCCCGAGGCAACTCGCGCACCGTCGGGCGAGAATGCGACAGAGTTCACCAAACTCGTGTGGCCCTCCAACCGGACTTCCTCCTCGCCCGTGCCCACATTCCAGATCCTCACCGTCCGATCATCCGATCCCGAGGCAACTCGCGCGCCGTCGGGCGAGAAAGCGACAGAGGTCACCGAATCCGTGTGGCCCTCCAACCGGACTTCCTCCTCGCCCGTGCCTGCATTCCAGATCCTCACTGTCCGATCACCCGATCCCGAGGCAACTCGCGCACCGTCGGGCGGGAAAGCGACAGAGGTCACTGAACCCGTGTGGCCCTCCAACCGGACTTCCTCCTCGCCCATGCTCACGTTCCAGATCATCACCGTTTGATCATCCGATCCCGAGGCAACTCGCGCACCGTCGGGCGAGAAAGCAACAAAGTTCACCCAACCCGTGTGGCCCTCCAACCAGGCTTCCTCCTCACCCGTGCCCACATTCCAGATCCTCACCGTCCAATCATCCGATCCCGAGGCAACTCGCGCGCCGTCGGGCGAGAATGCGACAGAGTTCACCAAACCCGTGTGGCCCTCCAGCCGGGCCTCCTCGCCCGTGCCCACATTCCAGATCCTCACCGTCTCATCACGCGATCCCGAGGCAACTCGCGCGCCGTCGGGCGAGAAAGCGACAGAGGTCACCAAACCCGTGTGGCCCTCCAACTGGGCTTCCTCCTCGCCCGTGCCTGCATTCCAGATCCTCACCGTCTGATCATCCGATCCCGAGGCAACTCGCGCGCCGTCGGGCGAGAAAGCGACAGAGTTCACCAGACTCGTGTGGCCCTCCAACCGGGCTTCCTCCTCGCCCGTGCCCACGTTCCAGATCCTCACCGTCCAATCATCCAATCCCGAGGCAACTCGCGCGCCGTCGGGCGAGAAAGCAACAGAGTTCACCCAATCCATGTGGCCCTCCAACCGGACTTCCTCCTCGCCCGTGCCTGCATTCCAGATCCTCACCGTCCGATCACCCGATCCCGAGGCAACTCGCGCACCGTCGGGCGAGAATGCGACAGAGTTGACCCAACCCGTGTGGCCCTCCAACCGGGCTTCCTCCTCGCCCGTGCCCGCATTCCAGATCCTCACCGTCCGATCACCCGATCCCGAGGCAACTCGCGTGCCATCGGGCGAGAAAGCGACAGAGTTCACCAAACCCGTGTGGCCCTCCAGCCGGGCCTCCTCCTCGCCCGTGCCCACATTCCAGATCCTCACGGTCTCATCATCCGATCCCGAGGCAACTCGCGCACCGTCGGGCGAGAAAGCGACAGAGGTCACCAAACCCGTGTGGCCCTCCAACTGGGCTTCCTCCTCGCCCGTGCCCGCATTCCAGATCCTCACCGTCCAATCACGCGATCCCGAGGCAACTCGCGCGCCGTCGGGCGAGAAAGTGATGGAATAGATCTCCGAACCTCCACCCATGCAGTGTTCCAGCGGTCCCCATGAGTCAGGTAGACCCATTACAACGCTTCGTGGCCCCTTTACCTGTGTACCATAAACTTGACGCATCAAAGACTTCCTGGGAATCCACGTGAATGCCGACTGGTAAGCCTCGAAACAGTGCTTCTGAATGCACTCAAAACCCATCTGCAGAAATCGACGGGCATCATCAATCAGTGGTCGCAGTTCCTCGCCATCTGTAGTTTTGATGTACTACCATCATGTTAGCGTGTGTACTTGGCTTCCTCATTATCAACACTTACTGAGAGAGCGACACTTGCACTGCGAAGCGACTTAACGCCTGTCCCCAATTCACCAACAATACTCAGACACTCCATCCAATGCAGGATGTGGGTGTTCAGGAAGTTACGCAAAGCATGAATAACGGACCTGAAGGCTGGAGTGCTTGAGTCTTGGACCTCACTTAAATGGGTGGCCCAGTAAATGCACGCGTATTTGAGTGCTTCGGGGATTTTGCTTGCGTCCTCAGGTGGGTTGGTTCTGTCCATACGCGAGACGGTCAGTTCTTCGGGCACATCACAGATGTTATACTTGAGCAGCCGGTTCATGAGCTCGAGGCATCTGAGCGCAAGTTCTGCATGACCATTGGTGGGTAGGAGAGGGGCGAATGAGGAGACACGGCAGCGTTCGTGATCTACGAGGAATTCCGGAAAGGATGCATGAAA
Source organism: Podaxis sp. C-F-101400 (assembly GCA_018524895.1). Classification (NCBI taxonomy): domain Eukaryota; kingdom Fungi; phylum Basidiomycota; class Agaricomycetes; order Agaricales; family Agaricaceae; genus Podaxis; species Podaxis sp. C-F-101400. The sequence continues at coordinate 13,054 of JAEUWR010000190.1, forward strand.
TGGGGAGACTGGAGCGTTTTCTCCAGGGGGAATATGAATGACGGAGTTGAGTCGTGATAAATGGGTGACAGGATCTGATATCCCTGATAACATGGAAAGAGCATTGACCGGTAACGGATGTTGGAGGAATATGACGAATGAGACAAGGGTCCTCATGGGGGGCAATTCTCTGTCTTCCCGACCATCACAAGCTTGCTGAAGAATATCTCCATACAGTCCATCAATGGCCGAGGTTTGTTGTGGGCTCCAAGCGTGATTCGCCAAGGAAGTGAGCCGCTGTCTGTAGCCGCGTCCACCGTCTCGAATATAGCGGGCTGCCGTAGCTGCATACACGAAAAGCTTCCCAGAGTCCTTAACAATTTGAGACAATTCGTTATCGGGAGGCCATCCATCCTCCTTGTCAGGATCCCAGTCCCTCTTGATATCGTCCAGTGTTGCCTTCATATATATCCGGATGTCGCTCTCCACTACGCTTTTCTCGACCTCGTGAAGCAAGAAAGTATTGTGGGAACCCTTCGAGGAATTGAAGGAGGTCGTAATGAAATCATCGGCTCTACTGATGAGGAAGAACTTGAGGGGAAGGCCCGAAGCGGAACTGAGAATGACCTGGATGAGGCGCTTGACGAGGTTGGGATTTGTGCATTCGTCAAGAGCATCGATGACGACAACCTTGTAAACACCGGCCCGGCCATCGACGGCGGTCAGCACTGGGTCAACAATGAGTTTTTTGAACTGCTCTTGCATGTCATTCGACTCCACCAAATCCGGGTCATTCTCCAGGACTTTCGCGAGCTTTGCAGTGACAGCAGGTGAACTCTTGGAAAGGCCGTATGCGATACCTGGGATGACGCGGCGTGCATTCTTGGTTTTCTCTAAGGCTCGAGAGCAAAAGAAACTCGCCCCAAGCATTTGCCGTTTGTTCAAGCGCTCGCACAGCGACTGCGCGATCGTCGACTTCCCGATGCCTGCCATTCCTGCGAGCCAATGCACCTTAACACCCTGCTCGTCAGAAGCTTGGGCTTCCAACTCTTCGAGGACGGCGACACGTGTACCGGGCATGCATCCTGTGGGATCGTCATAGGCGGAGTGCCGGGTTTTGTATGAAGCGCCCTCGGAACGAAGTTTGTCAATCAGACCTGTAATGATGTGAGAACACCAAGCGGCCATTCCCAAGGAGCAACCTACCGGATTTCAGCATCTGTCGATGGAATATATGAGGCTGGCAGCGCTTCCTCAGGCGCGAAATCACTTACTTGTGACATGTTGATGTGTATGTGTTGATTTTCGACCATTGTCGGGTGATTGATCACAAAGTCGTGTGCATCTTTAAACATTCCTTGATTGTGTTCTTCAGGAAAACCGAACTCAACATTTTACCCCAAGTTGTCACTCTTAAGGAGCAGCCTACCGGACTTCAGCATCTGTCAATGGAATATATGAGGCTGACAGTGCCTCCCCAGGCGCGAAATCACTTACTTGTGGCATGTTCTGTATGGTTACATTGGCGGGGAGTTGCATATCGATCTGTGGAACGCGATGAGCACCGTGCATACAGGAACACGATCTGCAATTTTGAACACTTACCTGGAACAAATCACAAGCATTGTTGATGTCCCTCAACAACTTTTGTATCATTCCGGCATCGTTCGAAACTTCGGCAGTACGGGTCACCAAATATCGTTTTTGCAAGTCGTGGATGGCTTTTACCAAACTCTCGATAGCTCTGTGAGACCGCCAAAGAGAAATGAGATAGAAAAGTAAGAAAGCGGGGCCAATACGCACGTAGAGAAGCTTTGCACCCTCTCTTCAAACATATCCAATCCTCCTTCTTTGTACCTGTGGACCAATGATAAGATATCTTCCGATCTTGTCACGAGTCCTTCTAGCTCCTCCTTGTTCGTGGATACTCCCTGCCGATCGGAGTTCAATAATGTGAATACAATGGAAGTGGCCTACGCACATTAAAGATCTTGTGAAGCATCAAGAATGCCGCGGCAGCAGTTTTCAGGGGCGGGCAGAGATCCGAACATCCCTTGAGTCCTCCTGCTACGACCAGCAATCGATGAAGAACAGGGTTGCCCACGGCTTTCGCTTCCCCGAACAGCGTTGGCGAGTTTTTCTGTGCAGTCGGAACCTGGACGACCTTCTCATATCCGTTACTGGCGGGCAGTGCTGGGGTCTGGACACTTGGGGGAGCCTGAGGAGTCGCAGGTGCAGGGGGAGTTGGGTTTTGGGGCGTTGGGAGACCGTGAGAAGCCCCTGTAACCGGGGCAGAAGTGCCGCGAGCTACTAGGGGAACCTCAGGATTCTCAGGAGGACGGGAAGCAGATTGGGGCCTTTGGAGAACTGGTGTGGTCCCAGGCGCGGATGTTCCGATTCTTGGAAGAACAGGAACTGCAGGAATCCCAAGAGTCAAGGAGCTTTTGACGAATGCAGAGACACTGTGACGCTCCTGATTTCCCGCAGATTGGGCCAGCGTATCTCGCTTTCCTCCTTTGGAGAATTTCGAAAAGAAGGGCATTGTAAACCGATAAGCGCAGGAAGAGCGCACAATCGATGGTGGTCAACGAACAAGCAGGATTGATGTGGGAGGGGTAGGAATAGTCAGGGTTAAATGTTGAGCATTGAGGTACGTACGTCCAAGACGAAAAGTGATCAAGGACAACTTGCAAGGTGGACCCTGGATCAAACGCGCGATGGCGTGGGAATCACTATCAATTCGGCCATGAACTGCGACTCAAGGGCGTTGCGCAGACGATAATGAAGGCCTTATTCTTCAACGTATGCACATCCACTTTCCCGCATTTATGTGTATCAACTGACATAAATTATGAATCCTAGGTTGACAGTGGATTCCTAGAGGGTATCGTTAGAGGATTCCAGTCAGGAATCTTCACCCAGAACCAACATGCCAACCTGACCTAGTGCGAGACACTCGAGGTGCGTGGAGCTCTACATACGCGGCATAGTACCTAACTGACTTGGATTTAATGTCTTGTAGATTTCAGGACGCAGCTCTCTGCCACGGATTATGGCAACTTCCTCGCTAATGAGCCACTACCCATCTCGACGTCCACGATTTCGGAAAAAGCGACCCAGATCCTAGTCGACCAGTTCAACTATATCAGGAGTGATGCTGTCCAACCGCTCAGCAAAATCCTTGATTATAGGCACTATATGCACATCGTGTTCCGTTCTTTGTAGACCCTTTGCTTGAAGCCACCAACGTTAGACGCGATGCGGGCGCGGGCTCCCGCCATATTACGCGCACTGTCGCGTCCTCCCGCACTCCCGCACAAATCAAGTGCCTTAGTCGGTTATACGCGACACAACAACAGGGCGTGGACAGCGCTGTCGGCCTCTCGGACCCCGTCGGGTATTGCAGAGATCTCGTCCGGAAACACGACCACGAATCGTACTTGATTTCGCAGTTCTGGCCGAAAGAGCTGCAGGGGGCGTATTTTGGTATTAAATCATTCTCTGTGCGCATTCTCCCCTACTCCTATTCTTCGACGGAGGTAACTGACCGCTGCATTGATCCTTAGGTGGAATTGGCTACAGTGCAGGACCATGTGTCCAATACCATGATTAGGAAAATGTGGATGCAATTTTGGAGGGATGCAGTCAAGGACATATTCAACGTGCGGTTCATTCACATGCTATCTTTTCTGAGACGTGCGTCAATAAATGTGCGTAGGGCAGACCATCACGACATCCCATTGTGCTTGCGTTGTACGACGCTACCCAACACCCTAACCTACAACCATACCATTTTAAACGCATAATTGACGCTTGTGTATGTCCCTTTCCATACTCCCTAAACTTCAAATCTACCATGTCTTTCTAGGATGCAGAACTTGAAACTACATCCCACCAAACCATAGACTCAATAACCGCACACGCCGAATCAACATCCAGCACACTTCTCTACCTCCTCCTTTCGCTGCTCCCTCCACCCCTAAACACATCCGATGCCCTCTCACACGCCGCCTCACACCTCGGTACTGTGCAAACCATAACCACACTCCTCCGTGCCCTATCCTTCCATACAAGACATGGCCGGAACGTCATCCCTGCAGAAATCACGTCGAGGCATGGCGTGAGGCAGGAAGAGGTTATGAGATACGGGCCGGAGGCGAAGGGTGTGGAGGACGCAGTGTTCGAGTTTGCTACGCTTGTGAATGATCATATGATTACTGCGTGGTCCATGTTGAAGGAGGAAGGGATGGGTGGGAAGGTCCCCATAGGAGCTATGCCTGTTTTCCTCGCTGGAATACGTGTCCTTTTGCTTGAAGTCTGGAAGGACAAATTCCGAATTTTCTCTCCAGGTTCCTGTAGCCAATTTGCTGCAATGCTTGGAGAAGAACAATTTTAACGCGTTTGACCCGAAGTTGCAGCTACGCTACTGGAAACTCCCATGGCAGATCTACTGGGATACTATCAATGTCAATTCTAGAACGAGGCTCGAAAACCTGCTGTCCTTATTATGTGTCAACCCAGAACATTAATCATTAAAAAAGAAAACAAAAAAGAAAACCAAGAGTCTTCTTAGAAAACATATCTATACTGCAACGCCCGGTCGCCCTGTCTCTGCTTCTCCTCTGGCGTCAACTCATCCTCATAATCCTCACCCTTTCCACCACTATCTCCTTCTCGACTCTCTTTCCGGGCAGCCAAGATAGCAGCACGACGGCTATTCTCTTTGCTCATCCACCACCATAGGTATGATGTGACGAGAATTGAGAAGAGAAGGTATCCTATCGCAACGATATGTGGGGTGCGGAATCGGTGTGCGGAGAGCGAAGGCCGGTAGATTAGGACGCTAGGGACCAAAGTCAAAGTTAGAGTCAAAAGTTGGTTGATACAAGGGAGGAATCGGCGACGTACCCTGCGATAGCACCAATGTCACCAACCGTGATCTGCATCGCGACTGCAACTGCACGTTTGGTTTGCGCCGAGACATTCTCGCCCGGCCAGCTACACCATCTCTTGTCATTCGTTACCTGACGGAGTGCGCCATGCCGGAACGTACCTCAGGAGGAGAGCGTTTCCAGTGTACACGCCCGCGGCAGCAAAATGCACACCGGTGTACTGCGCACCTGGGGTGTTGGTTGTCAGGAGGATGATGTATCCTGTCCATGCTGGCATGTCAATGACTGAAACAAGAGTAAATAGAAGGGGACTTACCAAGGATGGCGATGCCTGCAGCGATGATGATGAATATTGCGCGTTTGTCGTATTTCGAAGAGAGCCAGACGGTTACCCAGATTGAGATACTTGCGAGAGAGTTGGGTGGAACGGTCAGCCTGTAAAGAAGTAATAGACAATCAATGAGGTATTCAAGGACAAAGCAGCTGGATGGCACATACAGCTGCGCTTTCCAGCTTGCGTATCCCAATCCTTGGATTATCAAAGGCTGCACATTTACCCTTATTAGCCTCCAATCTCCGCCGTGATGAAACGATGCAACACACCAAGAACAAACTCAGTGAATACAAAACAAACGCGAATCCATGGAACAAAAACGCATACGCCCACACAAGGTGGTCTGTCAATGCCTGTTTAACGTAGAACCACTCGAATTTCTCAATTAGTCCTGCGTCAGAGTCGGCATTGAGACGTTCGAGGAGGCGTTCACGTTCCAGTTCCGTCAGCTGCAAACCATATGCTGCGTGAGCGAAGTCTCTGTGGAAAGAAAAGAGACTCTAGACGTACGAACTTCGCCTTGTGTGACCAGGTGGGAACGATGAAGTACGCGAGGATTGCGACTGCGACAGTGATGATACCTTCGATGATGAAAATCCTGAAATCGATGCTCATTAGTGTTATGAGACTAAGGAAAATTCGAAGAAGCGTGGAATACCATTCCCAGCCCTTTCGGCCGCCTACACCATCCATCTTTCCGATAACGTATGCAAGGATACCACCGAATGCACCTGCGAGCGCCGCACCTCCGAAGAAAAGTGCGACACGCCAGCTTCTTTCATGCCTGGCGTGAGAGTCAGTTATGTGAATAGCCGTGCTCAGCCGGGCGGATTCCACACCTGCGGTAGTACACTGAGAATACATAGATGACACCTGGGAATAGGCCGGCCTCTGTCACCCCTAGAACTATGCAGTGAGAGGTTGATGCATGAGCGTACGCGTGGGGAGAGTGAAGCCAAAAAGCTCACGGAACCGAATTTCAAAGACGCCAGCTTTGTTCATGACAAGACCTTGACATACGCTCACTACACCCCAGGTAAGAGTCAATGTCGGGAGCCATATTTGTGGGTTGAAGCGTTTCAAGCTGTTATGGTGTCCACTAATGCACTAGACTGTACTGAAGCGGGTACACATACATGATCTGGGAAACGCGGGTCAAGGATATGTAGTGGCTAGCTCGTAGAGTCGGTCACTCACGTTAGCAGGGACTTCAAAAATGACATAGGCGATGAAGTATAGTGCGAGAGCGGTGTTGTATTCGGAGGATGTGACGCCGAGATCCTGAAATTGAACTAAGTAAACTCAACCATGATCAAAAACCTTTGGCTCCATCACATACGGTCGTGAGACCAAGAATTCTGGACGTATTAATAATGTAGTTGCGATCATGAGGGAACAGCTATACTTCGTCAAGACTCACTTCGCATTTCCGATATTTGTTCTGTACCATTGTCAGTATACGACCCAAATCTATGTAAAGTCGTCGTGCTGCATACCTATCCAAGAAACTCAAAAGATACAGCGCCGTCAAGATGGGCAACAATCTGCGTGTGCATATATTGTCGGATTAGAATCAAAGAGGTATTTGAAAGAACATACCTTAAGTCTACTTTCCGTAGTAGTAGTCTGTCCTTCGGAGTGAAATAATCCTTTTCGCTGTAACGTGACTCCGAGTCCGTCGACAACGTCTTTTCTCCCATCTTGAACGTCAATTTGAAGTGTTGGACAAAGGAGGCGGTTGGGGTTGAGTGCGGAGGCCAGACGTGGGAGTGGGAGACCCGAGACCAACTCCTTTATTCACTCACATCTACAGGCATCCTCAATTTCCACAAGTGGTATGTCGCCAGTCGGTAGGCGGATTGCGTCATCTGCAGCTGAAATAAGGTGAAAAAATCATAGGATTCAGTGACTGATGGCAATATTGATGTTTTGGTTTAAATATATTGGTCACATGAAGCCATTTTCCTGGATTGGAGGGAAGGCGCATGACGCGCAGACGCGCAGACTCGCAGACTTGCAGAGAAATGGAATGGGAGATATGATGTAGTCTAGGTGACTCGGGATAAGGAGTTGTTATGCTTCTGTGGCTAAACGCAGCCCTACGAACGGTCCTGCATACTGTGGACATAGTCCCGTTTGAGTCCTAAATTAAGGACTTGACCCAGCGACATTTGGGGCGAAAGGCGCTGGACTCCTGAAGGCGAAAGAGTTCGAGGTTGCGATAGGCTGATGGAAAGGACAGCATCAGGCCTGAAGCCCTGAACCACAAAGCTTCAAGGTTTTTGGAGACGACGGCACGGCAGTCGTCAAGGAAGAGGGGGGTTCGGATGGATGTGCCGATTGACATTGCGGTAGTACCGTCGGAGAGGTGGCCTGTGCGAACTCAATAGCAGAAATAGGGCATGCCGATGCACCATTGAAATCGAATAGCTTGACATTTCGAAAAACTCGACAAGCCATAGATGCCACAAGAGGCACGACGGGTATCGTAAAGGTAGACTTGAGCGTGCCCGGGAATGGTGGGGGAAGTAAAAGCGATATGCCAGCTAGAATGGTCGCTCCGACGGTAATCCTAAGTAGGGAAATGCATCAGGCTCATTGTTTTTCGATGAATCATCCCCAAAACGTACAAATAATATAGTTGTCCCCCTTGCAAGACAGCACGCGACAACCGAGGTAACGCCTTGCCTGACACGAGAGTTGCCCAACCAATCCGCTCATCCAGTGAACTGTGTGTCGATGCGATCTTGTGTGAAATCGCTAGGAAAACGCAGCTGTCAAACAGGAAAGAGGATAGGGCACTAACAACGATGTACGGTTGGATAATGGATTCATGAAAGTAATGTGTCCCTGGTATGAAGGCCGGCACTACGCCGATGAGCAGTGTAACCGTAGAGCCGGCATAAATCACCCAAAGGAAAGAGAAGAGTCGTTGTACTGGTCGGCTGTCGGCGTAGACAGCATGCACTCGTTGAAGGAACAGAAAGGCGGAACATGAAATGGATAAGGCACATAAACAGCCACCAACAAGTGATAGAGCGTGTGGATTATCGATTGGCATCGCTAAACAAAGAAAGCTTAAAGTGAGGATCAAGACCCGAGTACGCAAGACCCACTTCTCCCAATTACGCTACACAAAATGTGGGCCGCGGCGAAGAGCCTTTGGGTATGTCAGTATATGGGGAAGGCTCATCACACTTAGAAATACCTTGAGAATATGAAAGAAAATGTAGTGAACCGGAACGGACTGCACCTCATAATTTGAAGGTCATCCTGAAGATAGACAAGAATGTCCCATACGATTGCCTGTGTCGTGAGTTCGACCACCAAGCCTAGGTTGTCAAACCAAGGGCATACCCCGAAGTCAACCAAGAAGACATTCCTACTAATTTCAAATTGTCTGCCATCAGCCGGTGAAAGGTGGTTGAGGTAGGTATCCGGATTGAGGAAGGTTTCATTAACAGAGGGTGCCATATCGTGCGAGGAGCGCATCTGAGAGACCACCTTTGATATATTGGCGTGTCCTTTGCCGTAAACCTTGACTCGAGTCTTCTTTGAGTTGATAGCGATCCATGCCAATTGCCCATACGCACCTGTCGATGGTTATCTGGAGCATATGGGCCCTGTGGTAGCAAGGAATCGATCATCGCCCGATGCATTTGAGGCTCTGAGAGACTAGTAGTGATGGCGCTGATAAGTTCTAGAGTGGCAGGATAAATATCCTATTATTACATCGCAGTCGTTCAGTTGGAACTTTAGGTACTCGTTTAGCTGATCACGAGGAAATATGTCGCAGTGGTGGTGCTACGACATACCCAACTTGCTGCTGGCATAGAAACGGCTGGGACTCATGATTCACTAACGATCAGAAAGTAGGTCAGTATATGCTGGATTGTGGCTTGCAAATGAAATAATAGTCACGGCCATGACCCACTTATCGCGCTCGTGAAAGCCATCATGCATCAACACCAAACCCGAGTTTGGCAGCGTGTCAGATTACATGTATGATATGGAGATGATGGGAATGTTGGTTTTATACACAGTGGGTATCGGTGACAGTTCTAGTGGAAGCAGCACTATAATCGAACAGTTTGATGTTTCGGAAGACTCGACAAGCCATAGAAGACACGAGAGGGATTAAAGGCACTGGAAACACGGCCTTGGGAACTTGGGGCACAGAAGGAAGATACAGGAGTATCCCGACCACAGCCATCATTCCAACCGTAATCCTAAGAACATAAGAGCAAAAGTAAGTAGAATTTCAGAGAGCTCAAAAGTCAATACTTGCAAGTAATACTGCTGACCGCCCTGCAGGACAGCACGAGATAGTCGTGGAAGTGCCTTACCTGAGACAAGGTTATCCCATCCCATCCGCTCTTCCTTTAAACAATGGGTTGAAGCAATCTTATACGAGATTGCCAGGAAGACAGCTGAGTCAAAAAGGAGACCAAAGAGGAAGCTGACTGCAACGTAGGGGTGGATACCAGAATCCTTGTACCAATGCGTCCCCGGTATGAAGCTTGGCTTCATACTGAGGGGCACCAGGATCTCGCACAGGGCATATGTGAACCAAAATGCAGAAAAGAACCACCGAACCCGTCTGCTGTCGGCATAGACTGCGTGAACCCGTCGAAGGAATAAATAAGATGAACACCCAAATGCCAATACACAGAAGGATCCCCCAACCATAGTTGGGGTATCAGGATCATCGATTGGCGTAGCTGAGAGACCACGGGTGAGTCTTGCCTCTGGGCAGTAGTATACAACACGCACTCCTTCGAATAACGCTGCTTAGAACGAAGCCAGCGGCAAATAGCCTACAAATTGTTAGTTTTTTTTTCCCTTTTGAAAGATACTGCTCTGATCTGCCAGATTACCTGGAAAATATAAAACAGAAAATGATGCATTGAAAGCGGCTACGCCTAACAATGTGAATATCGTCTGGGATATAAACCAGGATATCCCATATAGTTGCCTGTGAAGCATGAAAAGAGGCATTAATTTAGCAGCAGTAATAGCGGGGAAGAGCATACCCCCAGGATGATCAGGGTAAAGTTCCTACAGATCTCGTATTCCGTAGCTTCTTTAGGGGACAGGTGATTGAGATATGTGTCTGGGTTCAGGGCTCCAGTAAAGCCAGGAGAGGTCAACATCATGTATTAGCATGTGCAGGCCACCAACTAGACCTTCCCATTTTATGCACCACTCATACGGTAGGATCATCCTCGGGCATGTAGACGTTTGTATTTAGAGGAATCAACCGCTAAATAGATTTGGACGGTGTAGTTGACAGTTGTCGACCAATGATTGAAGGTGTGAGATAATGATATCAATCTCGGCCAAAAGTCAAGTTGATGATGATTATCCGAATCTGTATAATGTGCATTAAGATTTGGTACCATCGACCCACTGGAGTTCGGATATGACCCCAGTTCAGACGAACATTTGTATCTTGTTCCACACTTCATGTAAAATGCTCAAATATTGTCATTTATATCTGACTGACATTCTATCTATTGTGCATGCATTGTAATTCCCAAACATGAAGCAGTTGCAGAGAGCAACAGTCAAACTGAAAAGGTGAAAGTCACCCTCAGTCACGCCCGCCATTGAAAAAACCTGGCTGGGAAGTCGTGACTGATGTGGCCATCCGAACTGGGGTCATACCTGAACTCCGGTGAGTCGATGGTATTGGGAGCCAGTCTTGTCCAAGAACAAAAAAAGCATACAACGGGTATAAATAGAATTGGGACAATGATCAAGAGGCAAGCAAAGAGAGAAAAGAAATTCTACATGCCACAATAATGAGTAATAATGCAAATTATGACATGTGAGATAAGTAGGAAAACGTCAGTTCACCTAACAATCACTCCGAAAGTGCCTCTCCGAGCTGGGATTATACGTAAACTGGAGGTTGGACGTGGGGTTTGTTGAAGCCACATCAAAATCGAACAATTTAGTGTTTCGGAAGACCCGACAAGCCATCGAGACTACAAGAGGAGGAAATGGCACTGCAACCGCAACCTTGGTTTGAGGACGGACGGAAGGAACATGCACCATCACTGTGACGAGGATGGTCCATGTGGCTGTAATTCTAAGCGGTGACAGTGGTCAGTAGGATCCGGACATCCACCTTGCCATGTTATTCATAGCCACTTACAAATAATACTGCTGACCTCCCCGTAGAATCGCACGCGACAACCTAGGAAGCGCCTTTCCTGACACCAGGGTATCCCATCTGATACTATCATCCAACGAGCTGTGGCTTGTTGCAATTTTGTGAGAGATTGCCAAAAACACGGATGTGTCGAAGAGCAGAACGACAAATCCAACAAAAGTGACATAAGGTTGGGCGTGAGGTGCCCTGGTATAGCGGGTTCCTGGGATATAGGTTGGGATTATGCCGAGAGGTGCTGCGAGCTCAGACGCAGCATGTATAGCCCAAAAGATAGAAAAGAACCACCGAACCCATCGCTTGTCGGCATACACAGCATGTACCCGTCGAAGAAATAGGTAGGTTGCACACACCATTGCCGAAACGCTCAGGCACGTAGCGATTAAAGTCAATATGTGTGGGTTGCTATTTGGCATAGCTGTGGTATTACAAGTAAGGTCTGAGTTTCGAAAGAGATAGAAGGGGTGCACGCACTTCTCCCCAGAACAGCAAGGAAGATGAAGGCCACAGAAAAAAGTCTACTTAGATGTCAACTCTTGGCGAGACAATGCATATACGTACATACCTCGAAAATACGAAGCAAAATATGACAAATCGAAAAGGGCTGCGCCTTACAATGTGAATATCATCTGGGATGTATACCAATATATCCCATATAAATGCCTGTTCAGGTATAATGAAGAGGTGTGAGATATAAGGCGAGACTTGACAGCGAGGGAACGTACTCCAAAGACGAACAAAGTAACGTTTCTCAGGATTTCGAAATCTCTGGCATCATCAGGTGAGAGATGGTTGAGGTATGTGTCCGGATTAAGGGCCACAGTAGAATTAGAGGGACTCGCCATTTTGTGCGGGTTAAGTGTTGGACCTGAGGGACAGCGTCATGAAGGTATTTAAACCCCTGATCCTGTGGCAGCCCGGCTTGGTGTTTGCACAGGTAGTATGAAGCCCGGGGCGGCGATGGTTATCTGATTGCCGAGTTCAAAGCTAGATAAGGACGCCTGCGTCAACAACCAATATGAGGTTCCAAATGGCTGGAGCCGGCTTCTATCAATGTGTTAACCAGAATGAAACAAGCCCTTGGCAAGGGGGAATACGAGGTCTTAGTTCGTAACTGAGTCGGCGAGATGATTGTCCCGACTTAGAGGATGCAAGGACCGGGTGTCATTACACAACGCACCGTCATTCACTTGGAGGACCTTCTTTCGTGCCGCATGGAGATTGATGCCGAAACCTTTTAGATGACGCGAGACAGCCCATGGCAAATTAACAGTTGAAGCGGCATTATTAGAGCGAAATCACTACACTCGATCTGGAATACAAGAAGCGCAGATCAGAATTGGTTCAACTTCGCGGCTCTAAGGACGACCGGCGGAAGTAGTGTTATAAGCGAATTGAATATTAGGGATTGGGTTTGTCGGAGCGACATCGAAATCGAACAGTTTGATATTTCGGAAAACCCAACAAGCCATTGAAGCCACGAGAGAAACGAACGATATGGATAATGTGACTTTCACTGGTGGGCGAATGGATGGAAGGTATACTATCGCACCATTGACGATAGTCAATCCAATCATTATCCTAGGGTGAAAAGGACGAGGATCAGTGATGGCCGAAAGATAACCAGAAGTCTCCCGATGACACCTACAGGTAATACTGTTGGCCTCGCAATATAGCGCGCGATAACCGAGAAAGTGCCTTGCCTGACACTAAGGTGTCCGTCCCATCTGATTCTGTCGCCCGGCGCATCATGATCCGTCGCGATTTTGTACGAGATCGCCAAGAAAACAGAGGTGTCAAACAGGAGTATGATAGTCCAATAATTACGACGTACGGTTTGATGTAAGTGTCTTGAGAATAGCGTGTTCCAGGGATGTGCGTTGGCTTTACGCCGAGAGGGACTGCGAATTCGGATGTAACGTGAATGTCCCAAAATACAGAGAAGAACCAGCGGACCCATCACTTATCAGCGTATTCGGCGTGTACTCGTCGAAGGAACAAATAGGATGCACATGTCATGGCCAACACACTCAGGCAGCCAGCAATCAAGACCAAAGTGCGCGGGTTGTCGTTTGGCATGGCTAAGAGTTACGGATAGATACTGGGTGACGGACTTCGCAACAGATATTAAATACGCACTTCTTTCCATGACACCGAGAAGAACATAACCAGCGGCGAAGAGTCTAGTCGGATGTCAGCTTTGGCGGCAGAATAGTACCAGAATGACAAAATACTCGAGAATATGAAACAAAAAATGACGAGACGAAAAGGGCTATTCTTCACGATCCGAATGTCATCGGGTATGTAAAGGAGTATATCCCATATCGTTGCCTGTCAGTATGTCAAAAAGGCCTCTTTATACCAGAAATCATGACGGAGAGGAACACACCCCAAAAAACTGTCAATGTGATGTTCCTGCAGATTTCGAATTCTGTTGCATCAGATGGCGAAAGATGGTTGAGAAAAGTATCAAGGTTGAGGAACGTGGAATTCGTAGCGCTCTCCATGATACGAAGCCAGGTGAAGCAAAGACGTTGCCATGCCGAGGGTTTGTAGAGGCTTGTTTTTGACGCCTGGCTGGACGGGTATGAAGCTATGCCGGTGAACAGCGATAGCTATCCAGCCCTAGCCTGATGAGGTCTTTTGCGCCGACCGTGACGAAGCTACCGATGCTCGGGATCGGTTTCTTCCTGGGCGTTAGCTAGAATGAAAACGATCAGATGCCAGAACACTTCTAAGAGACAAGCTCGAGTCATTGATAAGGATCCTCTAGCTTCACGGCCGGATGTAGAGGCAATGCTGTTCTCAATAGCTATTATCAAAATGCGGGCAAGAAGCATAACCGAAGCAAAGCTTGCCCAAGCCATGGTAAGCATCAATGCAAAATGAAAGGGTTGGCACGAATGTGGAAGTCAATGATGGCAAGCCGAGGGTTGAGACCGAAGGACCTTGGACTTCGAGTGGCGATACTTGTATATAATCGATACATAATCGAGGAAGCATGATCAACAGTCAAGACGGGGTTGATGTTGAGGGTCAACGTTCAACCTGGTCGATTGAGCTTGTCGTGGCGCGGGAATACTTATTAATGCTGTCAACGACCTCAAGATTCTGTAGTTCTCCAAGTAACATGTAAGCAGCGTGAAATCTGTGGAATGTGGGATATGACAGTGGTTAGCAAGTCTTGGGATATTCACCGAATGTGTATCGGACTTGTTGATCCAGCTGTTTGGGGGGGAATGACTGGAAGCAAGGTTCGGGAAAATGATAGTGGTTCTGTGGTTCAGTATGGTATGGGACGCGATCAGGTGTAGTTACAATCTATACAAACTGAGTATTGGATATAAGACTCATTGCGCAGTATTAAAATCAAAGAGTTTGATATTTCGAAAGACTCGGCAGGCCATTGAAGCTACAAGAGGTACCACGGGTTTCGTAAACGTGAGCTTGACTATCTATCTGGTGGGCGGACGGGAGACCTAGAAGTGTCCCAACAACGGCCGTGATCCCAACTGTAATTCTAAACGCGATGTCATTAGGAGGCAAGAATTGAAAGGGTGACTACTGACAAGTAATATTGCTGTCCTCCTTGCAGAATCGCGCGCGATAGCCGTGGAAGGGCTTTTCCGGACACGAGGGTACCCCATGAGACCCGCTCATCGGCTGAGCTATGGGTCGACGCAATTTTGTACGAGATCGCGAGAAAAACAAAGGAATCGAAAAGGGGAGGAAAGAAGACACCAATAGCGGCATAGGGACGGAGTCCAGCGTCCTTTTCATAATGGGTTCCTGGGATGAAGGTTGGGTGTATACCTAGAGGTATTGTGAGTTCTGCTAGAGAGCTCATAACCCAGAACACAGAAAAATACCGCTGAACGCATTTGTTCTCGGCATACACAGCACGGACGCGCCGAAGGAACAAATAGGATGCGGTTGTCAATGATAAAAGGGACAAGAACCCCGCAGCCATACCCAAAGCATGAGGGTTTTCGACGGGCATAACTGGCGGAATAGTGTGAATAAATTTTGACAGAAATTTGAGCCCAACACGCGCTCTTGTTAACCACGCCAACAAGAACATACACCATAGCAAAAAATCTGTATTCAGATGAGACACAGTGACGTGCCGAATCTGGGAGAGATACCTTGAGAATAAGAAACAGAATATAACAAGCCGAAAGCGGCTGCGCCTCACAATTTGAATGTCATCAGGTATGTAAACGAGTATGTCCCACACGGTCGCCTGTGCAAGCGTTAATAGGCGTTCGTGTCTCGATAGGGTCATAGTGAGGAAATGACATACCCCAAAGACGGCCAGTGTAACATTTCTGCAGATTTCAAACTCCCTGGCATCTGCAGGCGATAGATGGTTGGGATAAGTATCCGGGTTAGGCAGCTCAGGATTCGACATAACGTCCCAATTCGAAAGGAAAAGCGATGCTGGCATCTCGTATATATGTGTACATCTGTGGCTGTGTTAGAGCCTGTCCCATATCAATATCTAGGTCCGTCTAAATTCAGGTGCGCATCAGTGGTGAGCAAAGATATCATTAGCATGAAAGTCGTCAGAAGAACCGACGCCCACCGCCTTAAACAATGACAAGAGGGTAAAGAGAGTAAGGACGAGAAACAATACACCGTAGGAGTGTGGTGAGCTCCCAATATATGGCAATATTATTCATGGATTCGTGAGGCCAACCATGGGGTAGGCAATGATGATTCTATGAAGAAGAGCGTGATGTTCGGAGTGCTGATCCTGGAGATAATCCGGTTCTGACATGGTTGGGGCAAGTGTGAAGGGAATAGAGATAATATTCACAAGATATGGGACAATGAAGAGTAAGCTGAGCGTTGAGCACTGAGGTATGTACGTGCAAGATGAAAAGAAATCAAGGACAGGTTACAAGGTGGACCCTGGATCAAACGCGTGATGGCGTGGGAATCACTATCAATACGACCATAAGCTGCGAGAGCTGCGACTCAAGGACATTGCGCAGACGATAATGGAGGCCCTATTCTTCAACGTATGCACATCTACTTTCCCAACATTTACGCGTATCAACTGACATGAAGTATGAATACTTAGGTTGACAGTGGATTTCTAGAGGGTATTGTTAGAGGATTCCGGTCAGGAATCCTCACCCAGAACCAATATGCCAACCTGACGCAGTGCGAGACACTCGAGGGTGCGTGAAGCTCTACATGCGCGACACAGTGTCTAGCTAATTTGGGCATAACTTTCTGTAGATTTCAGGACGCAGCTCTCTGCCACGGATTATGGCAACTTCCTCGCTAATGAGCCACTACCCATCTCGACGTCCACGATTTCGGAGAAAGCAACCCAGATCCTAGTTGACCAGTTCAACTACATCAAGAGTAACGCTGTCCAACCGCTCAGCAAATTCCTTGATTATATCACGTATGCATCATATTCCAGGATTCTTCTGCTCTTGAACACTTAAACCAACAAACAGGTATTCCTACATGATTGACAACATTATCCTCCTCATCACCGGAACGCTTCACGAACGCGACACGCACGAACTCCTGGAACGTTGTCACCCCCTTGGCGTCTTCGACTCCATGCCCGCTCTCTGCGTCGCAACTAACGTCGAAGAGCTCTATCAAACCGTCATCGTCGAGACACCACTTGGTACGTCCCCTCCCACCCTACCCTCTTTCACATCTACACTCATACCACGCAAATCTAGCACCTTACTTCCGCGACTGCCTCTCCGCCGCCGACCTCGACGACCTCAACATCGAAATCATCCGCAACACAGTCTACAAAGCCTACCTCGAAGACTTCTACCACTTCTGCACAACCCTCGGCTCACCCACCTCGGACGTAATGCACAAAATCCTCTCCTTCGAAGCCGACAGACGTACCATCAACATCACCATCAACTCCTTCAACACCGAGCTCTCCAAAGAACAGCGTGCCCGACTCTTCCCTACAATTGGCCGTCTCTGGCCCGCGGGAAACAACGCCCTCGCACGCGCTGATGAGATCGACCAAGTCCGCCAGGCATGCGAGACTGTTGCTGATTATCGTTCATTTTTCGCTGGAGGTGCTACTTCAAGCGCCTTGGACCGAGGCGATGATTTGAGCGTTGCGTCGCAATTGGAGGACAGGTTTTTCCAAACTGAGGTGCAGTTCAACAAGGAGGCGTTTTTGCAGCAGTTCCAGTACGGTGTGTTCTACGCCTATATGAAATTGAAGGAGCAGGAGATTAGGAATTTGACGTGGATCGCGGAGTGTATTGCGCAGGATGCCAAGGATAGGATACAGGACTTTATACCCATTTTTTGATGCTAGCTCTCTTTGACTTGTAATTTATGTTTACTCGCCCTGTTTGACATCTATATCATTCTGCTTCAGGATAGTATATTATGAAGCAAGGACAGGTAAAAATACATCCGAAGCCTTGGGCCGTCATTTCTACTAAGTTACAGCATAAGGATACATTTTCTAGTCAAAGATGTGCAATGAACGAACGCTCTCATCTGAAAGCAGAGGAGGATACAGGAAACCCGATAAAGGACAACTACTCAGCTGTTACACTAGCCACGAAGGCATTAAAGTTATAACTAGTCGGAGCTCCCTGGAACGTGAACTCCTTCGGAGCAAGCTCAACAACCGTCTTGCCATCGCGCTGGATAATACCTTTCATCGTACCACCAGGGGTAATGGGCACAGAAAGCTTTGAAACGCCTGCGGGAACTTGAAATTGCTTTGCATTGTCTTCAAAGGTCGAGAGAACGACGGTCGAGGGAGCAGTTGTCATCACTACAACCCAGACTGCGTCTTGCGACTATAAGAACGGCTGTGAGCATTCTGAGAGATGAAGATGTGTACGAGCTACTCACCAACTCGAAGTTGTCTGGCTGACCGACTGGGTCATCGGCCTTTGCTTGGGAGGGATGAGGTCTTGACCACATGAAGATCTTGTCCTTTTCAATACTGGGGAATGAGCCAGTCTTGTAAGCGGTAGCATAATACTGGGTAAGTTCAAGCCAGCCTGCACAACGGATTGGTCGATACAAGGAGTACATTTCAGAGGAAGGACACCATGCGCACCAGTATGGTTGAATCCGTTCACCCAGGCCTCACTATTAGGCTGAGAACCTTTGATAGGGCCGATATAATGCGATTCTCCATAGTCATTCCAAGTCAGGACTTGGATGATATCAAACTGGTCCCGACTGGATATGATAGACTCCCAGCGCTTAGCATAGAGATGTTGATCAGAGAGGAAAATCCACTGCATATGTGCACCTATCAGTACAACTCGCTGAGCCCTAGAAACCAGGGATCTCACGTTCTTGTTAAACGACTCCTGCCCATAATGCGTAAAGAACCAAGGCGACACAGCCCCCATATATGCTGGTTTTTGGTTCGGTTTCTCGCCGTCTCTCGCCTGAAGAGCACTAGAAATGGCCTTGAGACCCTTCAAATGCTCGTCATCGCTCTCGGTGGATCCAATGAACTTATTAAGCTCTGGCTGGATGGCAGGTATAGCGGATGCAAGAGATCTGCCGATGGACGGATCGAGAAATGCGTTGGCAATGCGGACATTTGCATCAGGGACGGGTTTGTTGGTGGCTGGGAGGGAGGCGATGAGGTCTTGCGCGAAGGAGGTTGTTACTTTGACCGGCCAGCCGGAGTTCCACTAGAGAAGGACGTCAGAGCCTAATTGTCGGTACCTCCACCGAACTCACGTTGAAGTCTCCGTCCATGATCTCTGAGAATTCGCCAAACTTTGCGGGGTCGACAAAGAATGCGGGCACGAAGTAGATCTTTCCTTGCATATCGCCTTGCCTGACGAATTGGGACTTCCAACCATCCACAACGTTAGCTTGACCAAATGTACAAGTCTCGCCAGCAAAAGTGGAAACGAAGGCACGAGAATCATATTGAAATTGATTAGGGTGGTCGAAGAACGGTTTGACGAATTCACGGAGGCGGCGTGCATCGTCTGGAGAGCCGCAAGGGAACGACCTATAAACAAGTCAAAAACGAGTATACCATATTTAGTCGGAAGACTCACGTCATGTCAAGGGAGATAAAGAGTTTGAAATCGAGGCCGGAACGTTTGGCTGCCTCATAGCTGTAAGTGCGTAACAACAGGTCAGAATGAGATGGTGAAAATGTGGAATAACAAAGCTTACGCATCCACAACGCGAGCAGGTTCCCATTCACCAACACCACAGTTCAGTGCGAACCCATCTATTCCGGAAGCATGGGCCAAAGCAATATCCTCCGCCCAATCATCAATGGTATATGGGTAGGTATTGCCAACCATATGGTGAGCCACCACATATTTGCGAGATCCGTCATTGTCTTGCGGAATAGGTATTGACGTTGCTGTTGGAATTTGAGATGTTACAGTGGTTGTAGGGGCAGTCGTTGGAGATATTGTCCCGGATACACCAGAAGGACTGGGCGGAACGCTCCCTTGAGGTACGGAAGATGTAGTGGCTGCAGAGGAAGAAGAAATCTGTGGGGAAGTGGACGATTCCGTGCTTGCCTGTGAGGTTGTGATTGGGATAGAAGATGTGTGTGATTGCTGGGCTGGAGTTGTATGCGCTGGGGCAGGTACCAGCGTGATAACATATCCAGGAAAATCACCAAGGCCCGGAACTTCATCCAGCAGTTCCGAAGCTATATCGCCGACTCCCTCCAGAAGCTGTCGCTTCAAGAAATGAGCATGACGTTTGTGAGCGCCGCCAGAAATATGTTGCTGAGCATCGTGGATTCGGACGCGTTTGATAGGAATGACATAGGCATGCGCAATGGTGATGATCGCGAGAAAATAAATAAACAGGTCAGTAGATTGCATAGCGAGAGTGATTTTCAAAGGGATGGCTGGCGCAACCAGGCGCGGAAGAGGAAAGTATAGAGACCAGACCCAAGCTGGATGGCGTGAATTCGTAAGGCCGTGAAGAGGAGAAACCAAGAGGTAAAAAAGACCACAAGTGATAGATATATAGATCCCAGGAGGAAACAATACACTGTCATTGTTGCGCACCTCCCTGTGTTGCCAATCATTCCAGCAGCAAAGAACAATGAACAGGCACAGACCGGTGGACGATGAGAACAATAGGTCTGCTGAGTCAGCAGCGCTGTTTAACACCGCTATCAGGTACAAACAAATGCGACTCCCCCCGCCTGCGCGGGCCGGTCGGCGGTGGCATACCCAGGGTTGAATGTTACTGGCAAGCTTTTATTCAGTCGATCCACCACCACTTGTCCGACGCATGTATCAAGTTTTGACCATTTCCTGACCCACTCCCTGCTTCGGGCCTTGAATAAATAGCACCCACTATCGGACAAGGACATCTTACTCCTGGTCGGATTTCCTGACCCCGACAAATCAAGCAAGCTCATTTAACGGCAGGCCGGCTACTTGCAGAGAATCCAAATGCGACCGGCCTCAATACGAGTGCCTCAGTCTGACCTACGGAGACCTTTCCTCTACACGGACATCCTTGGATTATCTATGGCCGTCATATGACACTTAAGATGCTCCCACCGAAACAAATATAAAGGTCTAGATGTCCATTTTAGACGCCCCCAGTCCTTCGCCTTACCATGCCATCCAACATGATCGCCATCCGCGGCAATACCTCCTTCATTATACAGTTCGTCTTGCAGACATTTTTGTGCACCAAACTAGTCACCCTACTTCGATTCTATCTCCTTGCATTGGCAGCATTCCACGCCTGGAGATCTCACCGATTGACTTCTCATCACCACCCGCCAACATCTCTACACGAGCGGTCGAGGTCCCTTATTCGGAAGTCAATGTGATGGTTTTGGTATGTCGCATTCATCCGCGTCAAGACACATTCCTTCGCACATGATGCATAAATCCCAGTGCTCACATTTTGCCGCACAACCTAACAGACTAAGAGAAATAAAATCTTGGCATTTCGGTATCTCCGATCCTCGTTTCCCCTTAACGTCAATGGTGCTGTCGTACCCTTTGGTCCGTCCGTGCCCGCAGATCGAACGCCGACCCAAAGTTTCGATTGGGCGTGTCATGGTGAAAATGGAAGGTGTCAGGTACCCAGTCGCCAGAACCAGATGTCATTAGGAGGGCTCATTCATTAGGAACGAGAAACGCTTTCTTATACGAGGCCACGTTGTAAGCTTGTACAGCAGCTTGATATTGTCTTGCAACGCTACTGAGTCTTATCTGACAAAATCGCAAACAGTTTTGACACACCTTCCGTATCATAACTCGCTAACATGTTAATAGAGTACACCAAAAACGTCAGTCTAACACAAGCCCACAGCTTCAAGCCCCAAATTCAACTTAAAAAACTTAGTTCATCTTACTGGGATGACCGCGCTAACATTGAAAAGGTGTTCCCAATCTCAGAAACCCCTATATCAACGCCTCAGTTCTATTACACTCATGGCCTGGAGTTCTTCAGAGGCAAGGAAGAATCCCACCGCTGGGCTACGAGACGTGATGATTCCCGTCCTTAGCAAAACCTTGCAAATCTGTACCCAAGGTGGACAACAAATTATTCAGCTGGGTGCGGATGTCTGAGCATAATGTCAAATACTCGGAGAGCAGACGTTCTGCACTCACTTAACTGGTGATCTCAAGTGTTAGCTCCTCTGGCGATACTGCACTTCTCTTCACTCCGGACAACAATTTGTCTGGAGATTCGTGGATACTGTTTTCGGCAGGTGTGAGACAAGCGGGCCCTTTTCTATGGGCGCATTGATATTTATTGGTGAGAGATTCGTTTGTGTAAGGCACGGACGACATAACAAACACCCTGAAAATATCGGACTAGTTATGATCCAAGCTCCGTAGATACTCCCCTACTGCTCCCGCTAGAATGCGATGGACGTGCTCTGTCGGATGCCCGGCATCTGTAACAATACATAGGTTATTTTCTGATAGTTGACCAACATTGATGCCTACTTACTGTGCCAGAAAAAGCTCTCTTCGTCTTGGCAAGTTGGGCAGGAACTATCCGCGACTTTCGACTGTGTGTCCTTGAATGTTGTTGAAACAAACGCACGTCGTAGTATCCTTGAGTCCAAATTCTCCGGGATTGTCGAGAATCCTCGTGAAAACGGAAGCAGCGTCAAAAGTCAGCACCAATTGATCTACCGATGGTTCACCATACACAGCGCCCACAACGAACTTCAAACTTGCCTGGGTTTTCTTTCGCTTATTCGGCAGCCCGGATTGCGAGCTTTTCGTTGAACTTCCCGATCATCTCTTTCAACCTCTTAACCCCTGTCCGGACCGTTGCCGCGGAGGGGGACCTGTCTAGAGGCGGAACATTGAGGAACAAGTGAGTGTGTAAATCATTATGGGCAGCCGTTTTCTAGACATCACATTATGATCTGTGCAGAGTTAATTCAGATCCAAGGGCGCACCACAATATTGAAATAGGACTCCAAGCTAGCATCCACGAATGTACTAATGTCAGTTATCTGCAACGGTATTTTACTTCATGACACTACTGGGAAGTTGGATAACGAGCTTACAGTCTCGTTGTCGCACGCATGGCGACAATCGTTGATACCAATCCACCAAGTTGTCAGTGTTCTTCCTGCAGGTCTAGGAAGGATATCTGCGGCGTAGTCTACCCAATGTCTAACTTGATCCACCAGTTCGACCGTGGTATTTCGACGGGGTGGTAGTCTACCGTATGTGTCAGCTTATTGGTGATAGCCGCAATATGAAGATCCCGATACTCACAGTGAATTATCAATCTTTGCCCCTCCGTGAGCAAAATCCCACAGTTGTTTCGGACCTGAAATGGGAAGCCCTTCAAAACAACCAGTGAGGAATTGTAGCTATCAGTAAAGGGCTTCAGTAATATCTTGCCAGAGCGTAACAGGACCTTGTTGGAATAGCTGGATTAATTCACTTTTTCGGGCAATCCCGAAATGTCAATGCACGTCGAGGTACAAGCGTACTGTGAATTGGCAGTGTATTGACATTCTAGTTATACTTAAATAGCGGACCTTAGGACTTATGTATCTCGCTCTTTTGCCCCTCTAATACGTTGTCATTTTAGTTCCTTCAACAGACCTTACCCAATTTGACCCTCCGGAGCTTGTCTAGATGATTGTTGATCATTGTTAACCACAGCAGATCCTCATCGCGGCCGTACCTTGCTACGGATAATTCGATTAGAGAGCAGCCGTTCAGGTGTAAAAGCGAGCCTCGTGGCATCACCAATAAAGCTGGAATATGCCTTGAGTAAGAATGCTAAGCAGCCGGAAAGATCACTGACCTGAAAGAAGGCAACCCAAAAGTACCAGGAACGAAGGAATGAGTCTCCAAATGCGTATACGTATCCGATGTGATCCCAGCAAAGCTCTGAATCGGATAGGAGGTCGACCTGGTCACAGCCCAAAGTTAGTAGGAGGAACCCCAAAAGCATTTCAATAGTGAGTAGCACCATATGTCTGCAATTCGGACCGATAAAGGTGTTATATCCAAACGTTGATAACCCGGTTTGTCCCCAGTTGAGAGACGAGATCCTTTATCCGGATGCTGTACTGCAACTCTGCTGTGACTACTGGGTTCCCGGTATGCTTGCCACCGGATCTCCGTTTGCGCTATAGGTGGTGCCTCATAAACGTCCCCTAGGTGATGAGCCAGCTGTTATGAACGTCATGTTGCAAGCTCTATGAGGCTTCGAAGCTCACCAGGTGTGCTTTTAGACGTGAAATAGGCCTCATAACGGCCATAAACTTGTAGAGAATTGAATTCCGAAGGAGACTTGAGAGGCGTCGCCTGTCCGGATGGCAGTGGGGTATGAGTAGACAGCTTGAAATCCCCCTTGCCAGCATATGAACAGCCACAAAGCGCCCATGAGCGGCTATTAAATGCTAGGTGTCAAAAGGATACGCAGATGTGCGGGATCCCTTTCGGCTTGGCCCTCCCAAACTTTCATTGAAAGAGAGCATGTACGTAATCGGTATTCAAACGAGTTGACGAAAGCTGTCTCAATTGGGAACATTGAGTGTGGATTGGCATAGGTTCGGGAGCCCCTATCTTTTTCCGAATTTTCAAGGGAAGCATGGTCATGGCAGAGCACAAGTGTTGTGAGTATGTCACTTATACTATCATATGCTATACAGCCATACTAACCTGTGTTTTTTTCCTATACCCTGTAGACATTCAGGACACTCAGGTATGGCGCGTACCCAGGGGATGGCACGGAAAGGCGGCTACTTCAGCGCCAGCGCCGGTGCACCACCAGAGAAAACGATGGCCGCCACTAAACTATCAGCTATCATATCTCCCACACCTGGCTCGGTTTGCTTCCCTCTCGAACTTTTTCTTTGCTTCTGGCATACACCCTTCCCCCATTCAGGGTGAGACGGATGAACACACCGTTATTTGGTCCTTCCTTTTCGCTTCCGAAGCCATTGTCTCGGGGGTTATCACTACCCTCGCTCATACGCTCATTTAGATGTCCAGGCAGCAAGTTAAATGATTACCAACCTTCGTTCTGATATGGAACGACTGCCGCTTATTGCTTAATTTATTGCCTAATTAACATCGAGGCGTCGCGCTTCTAGGTAGCGCTAACAACGAGCATTTCAGATCATACTGATCTTCGTCTTCTGACTTCCAACCCCAACATGATCCTATCCGAGTGGAGAGTTCGGGCCATACCAGATAGTAAAGGTGAGCGGAACGCAGAACGCAAGAGTAAGTAATCCAAGTGTGCACCGAGGAACCACGGGGTGTAAAGAGCTGTAGATATCAATTTGTACGACAGCTGCGTCGCGATGTGCATGTTGGCACCTCAACAAGCTGAAATAGGCTGGACCATATCACGCACTGCCAACCTCAGTACGGGGTCATCGCGGTTGGCGTCTAGAAGCCATAACGTTCGCACGTTTAGGTGTCCCGACCTTGTGGCCATGGACTTTGGGATAGAATCTTCGCCTGGGTGGTAGCCTATGGGTCTGGCCCAATGCCGCGAGATCAATCAGAAAGTCGCAAGGTCACTTTGTGACTCGCCGTAACAGGTGACATCTCCTTTGTGTCTTTCGGTCCCGCTACAAAGCTTGTTTTTATCACCACCCACTTCTACTCGCCATCGCTTCCTGTCCGTCTTTTTTGCAACCAAGAACCATGCCCCTGGACTTTTCGTTTTTCGCTGATGACATGATCCTCGAGATTCTTGGTTACCTTCCAGCCCTAGATGTTGTTCGGTATCGACGTGTAGGTGTTGAGATTGCTGTTGTCTCTACTGCTAACGCACGAAGCTGGCCAGGTTTGTCGACGCATCTTCCAGGCATCCAAGGAGCGCAGTGTCTGGATTAATGTCTTCTTAAGAGCTCAATGCCCATTACCTGATCTGGATCCGTATACAACTTCCACACAAGATGTCGAGAGGCTTCTTGTCCAGATGGAAATTATTGACGCGAAATGGTCGGGTGTTCGTCCTAGCGCTCCTCAGGTGGTCAGGAAATCTATGCCTAACGGACATGTCCCGATTCGTCCCTTCTATGGCTTGATGTCACCGTACGTTGTCGAGGCGACACAGGACGGGAATGCGACCACATATACTTGGTATCAGAGGAATGATCTCCAAAATCCGGTACTAGAATATCAAGTGTCACCAAGAATGTTCCGGAGCCCACTTTCTTACATCGAACCCGGGGACAATGCGTTATACATTGCATATATCGAGAACTTGACGGAATCCCCCATCCATGACACAGTCCAGCATTTGTAAGTGCGCATCATTACGAAATTTCACCATCCAACCGAATGATATAGAAAAATTGCAAAGTTTGAATGCTCTAAGGAGAATATTGTGACCAAAACTCTGGAACACGATATTCCGTTGCGAACTTCGGTCCTCGGCGGAACACCAACTGAATTGAGCCTCCAAAATGGTTATATGATACTCTTTCGATACCCTGCCCTTTCCAAAGTTGTTGAACTGTTCCACCTCGAAACCGGAAAGGCCATTACTTGTCCTGTTCATGTAAGTCCTATATCGATGTACCACCAACTATGGCTCAGCCATATCAATACCAACAGAGTAGATATGACAACAGCAACGGTCCTGTCCGGCACTTCATGACAACCTCACATTTCATACAGCTCTTCAACTCCAAATTAGCATTTTCCAAACTGCCAACTGCCATGGAGTTGAAGGACTCCGTCCAACCCCTTAGGGAAACACATATCGGGACGCTCCCTCGGAATTTTGATCGCCTCCATTTCTTTTCCCGTTCAGCGTCTTCCTTCGTTGCTCTCGGTATCGCCTATAATTATCATCGAGAGAACTTCCACGAAAACGCCTTTCACATCTACCTTCTCACATTGAACCTTGATAAACGCACCCCAACATGTCAAATCCGAGAAGATTTCGTTTACGAAGTCAAAGGTACCTTGCAATCACTTTTCTTGGCACCGTGCTCCCTATCATCTCGTTCTGCCCTCGGGATCCTTACTGTGGAGGCTTCACTGCCAACTCATACTCCGTCAGGGCGCAGAATCGCACGGACATTCCGGACCGCTCGAACCTACCACTTGGCGATGCGTGTAGACTTTGGAGTCGAGGGTCAATCGGCGCCAAGCATTACTCTCACCGAGATGGACTTCCTACCGGGCGAGGAAAAGGAGACGGTCATTCGCAGTTTCAATCCGTATGCTGGTCAAGTTGTGCTGGGCGTGCATGAGTATCCGCGAGCATATTCGCCCGTTGAACTTGTTATAGTTGATTATGTTTCCCCTTGAATGACGTGTGTTATCACTCGTAGTTTCCAATGTACATAACGATGAACTGGGTAGCATCAAATTTCCAATCAAGCATGATCATCGACCGGTGCCGCCTCCCAGGAAAACTTCGCTTTCCTCGTTGCAGCTGTATGCTATTGTTCGGGTTAACTGTTCCTTTTATTGCCACATTCAGGGTATTGCCTGATACATGTGAGTGGAGAAGCCTCCATCTGCCGTTCAACCCGTGTACCGAACAAATCATGGTCGGGGTACTTAAAGATGGTAAGATGAACGAGCCTCATAGTATTCGTTGACTACCTCAGTTGGCATTCGGCAAAGCCCAAATTTGCCGCCTTCCGGGGTTTAATACGAAGTCATGTCATTCTTCAGTCAATACCTAGTTTTGTGGAACGAGAAGAGCCGATGTCGCACAGGGGTTTCGAGCCGAAATCGTGTACAATTTGTTGCACATCCGATTCCTGGATCATCTTCATTTAAGTTATTGTTCAATTTTCAAACCTTCAAAGCCTTCACTCCACTCGCCAGTTTCTCTTCCGCCTCTCCATTTGTCTCTTTCTCCCCACTCTCTGCCTTGCGCAATGGCCAAATATCCAACTCAGCCTGAACCTCCAACACAACGCTCCCCAACTTTTCCTCCCCTTCCTTATCCAAGAACTTTGCAACATTTTCATCGCCACCAAACTTCGCCCTCACACCATCCATAATCTTCTTCACGCCTGGCCAATAATTACCCAGCTCAGTCCAATCGCGAATCCGTGACCCAGAGAACCATGTTTTCAGAAGTTCCTTCCGGCGTGCTTCCGTTCTGCGTGCTTCGAGTTCGGTGCGTTTGTTGAAGAAATCCAAGGCGGCTTCGCGTGCGTCGGGCACTACTTGCGTTTCGCCACTAGTGCCGTTGGTGGGGATATGGTCTTGCGTTCGGTCACCGGCCCACTCGATGAATCCTGCATACATCGTCCGTTCCGGTTTTCTTTGTTTGATCCCAGGACCGCGCGTTCGAAAGTGTGACGGGTTAAAGTATTTCGTCTTCGTCGCCCATTCGTAACACGCCACACGGGTCTCAAAGCCTTTCTCCCATTCGTCCATTGACCAGCCGAAGAACTTGAGGATGTCATCGAAGGATTCGCTAAGTAAGATCGGAGGGTTGGGTTGATCGGGATACTGTTCATCGATGTGGGATGGTGTTAGGATCGTCGACTGCCTCAAGAGGATCAAATCAAACCTTGAGTCCCTTGTTACTGAAATGAAGTCCGGCGTTCTTCGCAATCAAGCCCAAGATCATGTTCAAGTCGCCGTAAGAATGGACAAACATCCTTCGGTCCCATTCTTCCTTGGAATCGCAAACGTTGACATCAACCTAGCCGCACAATGCCTTCAGCACCAATATTCGGCGCACCTCAACAACTTCAAGTGACACACCTGATAAAATATCTCCGCTCCAGCCTCCGCCCTCGCTTGTGCCTCCTCTTCTTCATGCCCAAATTGGGCCCACTCGCCTTGCATGACAGGAACCGCAAAATTGGATGTTCGATTCCCTTCCATCGGGTTGCAATGTTTCGCTCCAATTGCAATAGCAACCAGATCATGCGGAACGTTTATATTTCCAGGAGCGTCTTCCACCGCTGATCCATCCCCCACATTTGGGGCATTCGTGTTTGTAATGGACCGTCGCGGGAGGCACACCATGAAATCCAAATCTCCATGATCTTCCTTCTGAGGCGCTTCGCGCGGGACCCCCACATGCACATACAACTGTTCCAGGATCGGTTGTATGCGTGCCTTCAGTCCGTTGTAGACGGCTGGAGGCAATCGAGGGAAGGCAGTTGAAGCGAGAGCTGAGCGAAATGCGTGTCCTCCCATGGGTTTGCGATCTTCAAGGATTCAATAGTACTAGGTGGTGGTGGGACTGATATGGCGGAGGTGGTCGAATACAGGTGCTGCTGGATCCGCTTATGTTTCTGAAGGGCAGCCTTTCCTTTAAGTACCTAACATGGCGCCTGTGCTCTCCTGTGATGGCGACGTCAGAGGAAGTGCTTGTTCAACGTTGTCATTCGAGTCTTTTCGGGTTATCATGATTGTTCTGCTTCTTGGATGCACCATAAATTGTGATAACCCGCGATTAGACCTGAACATTCCAAGGATAAGATCGCGCAGCGTGGCAATGTAATATTAGATACGGTACCTGTATTACAGATCTCTTTGTAGCGCTTGAACAAGAGAGATTTGATCTTCGATGTTCATATCCTGGTTCCGACTTCTATATTTGACTGCAATCCCTTCCAGTACATTCGCTCTACCTCTTGCAACTTCTATGGAATTTTAAAGAAGGGGGAACCGCTAGGGCCAGCCCTCAGATGACCTAGGCTTCTCTGCACTCTCCGCGGCGACCCTGCGGAATTGTACCCTGACGGTATCATCGTCAACGCAAGTGGGATAATGTGGGAGATGAAGGTGATACGGACCTTCTCCCCTTGCCAAAGAGCGGGAGAAGCCTGGCTCGAAAATAGTGTTGAACTTCGTAAAATGACCGATGTAGCCACGCCGCGCCGGATATAATGTGCGATAATGTTTGGACTTTAGATGCAACCTAACTGGTAAAGTCATTGCGGAACTTTCAAGGTCTGGAACTAGTCCAGGGTCCGCGAGGCAACCGAAATTTCGTGATGACACATCACACTTGCTATGGAAAGTAGTAAGTGTCCAACGTCCCGTATAGGGTCAGGCTGGCTGGCGCTGCGCCGTAATGGCCAGCAGTCACAACTTCAATGTCATTACTCGAGGACGTTTAGAGAGGCCGGCTTGTGGGAAATTTCGCCGAGAATCTTGAGGGCGACATCAGCATCCCCTTAGTAATTTGACCTTTCATCGTTTGAACCATCAACACATGTGGCAACAAACAAAAAGCGCACCGACTCACCTAGGATAAATTATGTACGTGGAGCGTTTCCTCTGAGTTTCTCCGCTTCAAAAGGCCCAGAGCCCGGGCGTGCGTGTTTCAAAAATTGCCTTCTGTCGGGGTCCAGAGGGGTGCCATAAACAGTTCTGCTTTGGCAATGCCCGATAAGTTCGAGGGTGGATTCTCAAGTGCTGTAATGAAGTTGTCACAGTTGACACTACGGAGGTCATACCTCAGCAGGAGGACGATTCAGCGACGATAGACATTATTGAATGACAGTAGCGAGTTACCAGCCAAGACCCAAGTAGCGCGGGGTAGTACTTAGTGAAGCCTTGAAGCCTGAAGAATGGCAGGAGGAGATTGATCATTGAATGGAGGGATTGTCGATCACGTTCCCACGCTCTAACCTTCTACTCAACGTCGACATCCTTTGTCCACTCGACCATTTCAGATGTCGAAATACGCACCTCACAGGCGATCAGCAAACCAACCTCGGGCTACCTCTTCAACAGTCTGTCAGAAATGCTTGCAGAAAGGTGAAATTCCACGTCCGTCCTACACGATAACCAGTTCTGATTGGAACTTCAACATACAGGACATTACACCTTTGAATGCAAATATGAGAGACCATACGTCTCGCGTCCTTCGCGCACGCAACAACTGCAAAATCCTCGACTACTGGCCAAGCTGAAGGCTGATGGAAAACCAAGTGTTGAAGTCCCCGAGGAATTCAAGAACAAGTATGTAACTGGCCCCAGCCAGATGGCTGCTCTGCTAACGGTGTGTTGCATTGGCAGGAGTGGCATCGCGAACAAGATCCTCGAAGCCAAAGAGAAGGAAAGGTCTAAAGAACTGAAAGGGAAGGAAGTGGCGTCGTCTTCCCGCAAGCGCGCTAGGTGCGAAACAACTCGTCCTCAACTTCGTCTTCTGACTCATTGCCACCGCACAGGTCTACGTCTTCATCCTCCTCTCCCTCCGACTCGGACTCGGATTCCACTTCAGAATCGGATTCGGAATCTGATTCAGAGTCGACTTCGACTTCCTCAGGTTCCGAGTCTGATTCAGACTCTTCATACTCCCGATCTTCAAGGTCCCGTTCTCGTTCGCGTTCTCGGGATCGCAAACGGCGACGTAGTCGCAGCCCTTCCAGTGACTCCGACCATTCCCGGCGGAGATGATCCCTTTTATCAGCTATATACATCTTGCGCTTGTGACTGCTAGTTCGTACTATGACCTTAATGCATTTTCTTACATACTTTTGGACGAAAAAGTCGGAAAAAAATGGATAGTATTAACGGAGAAGGTACAGGACAATAAAATACAGCAGTCAACATGTCAGTCCTACGGTCTTCGTATTCATGATCAATGCAACAATAAGTCTACACCGACAGTGAGCCTAAAGAAATCCAGGATAAACGACAAGCTGCATGACATACCCATAGAGACCCAAAACCTCGGCAAAGATGAGGATGAGAACCATGGAGACAAAGACTTTCGATTCGTTCAGGAAAGCACGGACGCACTAGCAAAATAAAATGGGGAGATATTAACGTAGAGCATGGAGACAGACATAAATAAATCACTCACCGAGTCGCCAACGTAGCCAATAGCATACCCAGCCGATAGGCCAGTCAAGCCGCATGCAAGCCCCGCGCCCAGATGAGCGAACCCAGCAGCAAGCGGGTAACCGCTCGGCGTCACTGCGCAAAAAATGTCAGTGAACGTTCATGATTGGGGTTATGTCACGACTCACGGGATCCAGAAATGAGAACAGAGACGACGAGGCCGTACACGGCAATGATACCAGACATAACCACAGGAATGAGCGACTATACTAAAGGGGTGAGTTCGGGGAGCTGTCGGAACAGTGTATGGCGCACCTTCATAATGAGCTCAGGCTTGAATGTGCCCAACCCTGCGATTCCGATGCCTGCTTTCGAGGTACCGATGGCAGCACCAACAGCTGTAGTCACAACGCACGCTCAGCACCGTTTGGGTCATACAATCCCGAGAAAACATACTGCTGAAGATCATCTAATGTCATACATTGCCTACTCAGTGGAAGTTGAACTTCAACGCGACAAGGCGACTCACCGCAGAAGCGACGCCCGCAAAACCAAAGAATGGCGCATACGGAGGACACAGAGACATATCGTCAGGACCGAGGAGAAGGAAGGAGTGACTGTAGGATGGTGCCGTCAAGCGCGAAGCCACAACGCTACGACTGGCATGGTAGAGTCACGTGCAGTCCCGCCGCAGTCTCAGGCTCGAGTCTCGACTCGGATTCATTGAAAAAGTTATCATCAGGACTAGGTTGCACTCGTTGCACGGCGGTTTCTACCTGAAGCCTCCACGTTCGGTTCTTCTCTGTGATTAGACACAATGCCAATGGTATTCTTGGTCATGGCGGGCGCGTTGGGCGTCTCGTCCTTCGCGTGCGGTATGATCCCCCTCTCTGCAACATACTCCAGTACGTAAACGGCCTAGCACACTTTTCACTCAAACATAACAATCCCTACAAATAACAGAGAAGTATTTGGACGTATTAAACGCACTCTCAACGGGTTTGCTGCTAGGCACGGCTCTGGGCGTCATCATTCCAGAGTATGTCACCCCTAAACGGCCTCCAACCTCCAACCTCCTGGCTGACTGATTCGGAATTTCAGGGGAATAGAAGTCCTAGTGGAACCTTACAAAGAATCCGAAGCACTCACATTCCACATTGCGATGGACCTGATATTCGGGTTCCTACTCATGATGATCGTCGAACACCTCGTCGCGGGTAACCATAACCACCTGCCTGGGCCCGTATTCGCAAACGGCACCAATTCACAGCTGGAATTCGACGCGGAACTAGGAGAGCTCGAGAGCGACCAAAGTGGACGTTCGTCCGAGAGACGAAGTTCAGATTCAAGCTCCAGGACACCTACAACTGCCCAAGTCATATCTGCTGCGAAACGCAAGGCTATTCCGTTTACCTTTGGTCTGATACTACATGGCCTTGCGGACGGCTGCGCTCTGGGCGTGTCTGCTATCGAGGAGACCTCGTCAGAGGGCGCCGCGAGTAATCTCTCACTCATTGTGTTCCTAGCCTTACTTTTTCACAAGGGTATGTAAATACTCTCTGGGCCAGTTCACCTGAATTAACCAGGCTTTTGGCAATGCAGCACCAACCTCGGTGGCATTTGCTGTGTCTCTATTGAACACAAGCCTCCCCCGTACGGACTGTAGGAAGTACCTGGCGATATTCGCAGCTTCAACGCCCCTCGGCGCGATAGCTACGTATTTCCTTCTATCCTTCTTTGGGTTCGCCGACAACGCCGACTTGGCCGGTTCAGCGCTTTTGATTTCTGTATGTCTATTGTCCCAAACCCTGCTTTTTCCCATCCGAACTCACATTTTGCCGTCTCGGTTACTTACGTTGTAGGGAGGAACATTTCTATACGTCGCGACGGTCCTTCAGCCCGTGTCACACCACCAACCCGAAGCACAGGATCTGAAGCCCAAGATAAGACTTATGTTGGTTGTGGCCGGGACGCTTACCCCGCTGATGTTGGGACGACTTATCGGGCACGGGCACTGAATGCCGAAAGATCGTTCGAATAGTGACTTTCAGGACCCTAACGATGTATGTATGTGGAATGTAATTTATTCCTTGCTGGTTTGCAATCTAGGTTAAAATATTTATACCTTTATCACCGCATATAATTGAGGATTCCGCTTGTAGAACGGGTGAACCGGAAATGAACTCGTGGCTCATGCACTCATTAAGCAAAGGAACCCGTTGTCGTATTCTTGCATTCCCGCGTGGACGAGGTCATGGTGAGCAAATGACCATGCGAGTACCGCCCTGTTTCTGATTCGAGTCTTGTTCCCTTAATTCGTGAATACCGTATCTAGGTAACCAACCACCGTTGACTGGTTCTTTTAATTTTCTCATCTGTTAAATTTGCTGAGAATTCGTACTAAAAACAGCCTTCGATCAAGGCATTACTGTAAATGCCGGGTCGACTGAGGAAGAAGTAACTGATGATACGATAAGGAAGCAACTATGGATGATTAAGCACCAATGAGACAGTTGGTCGCGACACACGACGAATGAGTACCGAGAAGATATGTGATATCAAGCGACGAGTGGGAAGATGAGCGAATGGAGAAATGCCCGACGTGTCCAGTTCGTTTGGTTGAGAGGTTTTGGGGTTACTGACTACCAAGCAGATCCTTGCCATTGTTCTTGAACTTGGATAGCTCGGACCGCCAGGGCTCCCAGACTTGGCCGTACTTTTTGAGGAGTTGCGTGAGTTCCTCTCGCTGTTCCTTCTGTAAGATCACGTGGTGAGTCTTTGCTTTTTGACACATGTACATAGAATGAATTGACTTACAATATTCCAAGGTTCTTCTCCGGCATAAACATCAGTGAACAACTCGCCCAATTCACATCTCTTCAAAGCCTCTGCACGTTTGAAACCCTTCATCACGTCTGCACGGATGCGGGCTTTGAGTTCGGCTTCGGCTTCGTCGCTCCACCACCCACGGGATTCCATGAAGAGACGGAAACGCGTTAAGGGGTTATCGATGCGTTTGCGATCTTCAACTTCTGCCCGGGCGCGGTAGGCGAAGGAGTCATCAGAAGTTGAGTGATGACCAACACTGAATTCATGTTAAAGGATTGAAATACAGTTAACAAGCAGGAGGCATACCGGTAAGTCATGGCTTCCACTAACACGGCTCGCCCTTGCTCCAAGCACCGTTTCCTAGCCTCAGATACAACATTAATGACTGCGAGGATGTCATTTCCATCCACGCGTATTGAGTCTATACCATATCCCGGTCCACGAGACGCGATTCCGTCGCCGTAATACTGTTCAGTGCTAGGCGTACTGATCGCGAAACCGTTATTGCGGCAAATGTAGAGTGTGGGTGAGGGTATCGTAGACGCTAACATCAAGCCGGCATGGAAATCTACACATAGGTCAGTCACTTGAATTTTTTTCTCGAGATCTGACGGTGTTAACACACACCTCCTTCCGATGCAGCACCCTCTCCAAAGAAGCACGCAGCAACATTCTTCGAGCGTCTCTGGGGATCGCGTTTAAGTGCATACGCTACACCGGCAGCCTGAGGTATTTGTGTGGCCAATGGTGAAGATATAGTGTGGAAGTGATGTTCCGGTGAGCCAAAATGCTAGTATCGACCCCGGTTAACATGTCAGCGTAACGAGGAGCACGGGTGTGTAAGTCGCCTCATGTTCGCAAACCTAGAGAATAGAAAAGGACATACGACGGGCATTTGGCGGCCTTTGCCAGACCTGTCGTCTTCATTTCCGAAGCATTGAGCCATGACGTCGTCAATTGTAAATCCGCGCCAGAGGAGAACGCCCATTTCGCGGTATTGACCTATATTGGGGTTAGGGTTTGGTTCGAGGTTGAGACGAGAAGCTTACCCAGGACTCTGAAGGCACTTCAGCACAAGGCGGATATAAGACGTAGAAGTGGGACTTACTCATCATCAACCGCTAGCGCTGCCGCTGAACCTATGATTGTAGCTTCCTCCCCGTACTATCGAGGATGTTGGTACTCGGATCATCCGCATACATAGATGGAACGCACAGCAGTCATCTGAGGTGCAGAGGAGTTAGTACAGCGCAAGGAGAGCTACTGTAAACCTTACATAGAATGAAATCTTCCCTTGCCGTTGGACATTATACAAAACATTGTCCAAAGCGGGAAGCAGTTGCA
This sequence comes from Podaxis sp. C-F-101400, assembly GCA_018524895.1. NCBI lineage: Eukaryota > Fungi > Basidiomycota > Agaricomycetes > Agaricales > Agaricaceae > Podaxis > Podaxis sp. C-F-101400. The sequence continues at coordinate 48,826 of JAEUWR010000190.1, forward strand.
TTTTCTCGTAAAGACGACGCGCATAGTCCTTGTCAATCTATCTTCTGAGTCAAGCAACCATGTAATACTTCACAACACTCAAAGAGCGCACCTCGGGAAGCTCCGCACCTTCAATGGGCTTTCCAACACCATCCAATACACGATATGTGGGTATCTGCTTGGAAGATCCAGTCACCGAGTTGATAAACTCGAGCCTATTGATGATGGGGGAGTTTGTAGTCGGCAGTTTGTTCCTCCGTAAGAGCGTTGTTGAGAAACTGCGAGGCCAGAGGGCATTTCCAGAGGTCCTACGAATCGCAACTGCTGTCCGGATCATGGTGAAGAAACAAGATATAGGGTCACGTGCATCGGGATATTCGATCATATAATATTAGGAAGCAGAGATTTGATGGCCCGATCTGATCTGATCTGACCTGGGAAATGACCTTGACAACAGAGCCTTTCGCGTTCGTCGTCAGAACATGTGAACCGTAAGCACCGTAAACAATCTACTTGGTTTGTAAGGCCTATCACCGAGTGATTCTATGGACATACCAGGGACGTACCTCTTCTAGATGGCAACTTTACATATCATACCGTCGTTGGGATGCCTGTTCTTCCCACTCTTCCGCCCTCACTCTCATACAACATCATTACCATCGCCATCACCGAGGCTGGTTCCTACGACGTGCAGCTCGAGGCCTGTATCGTCCCTTACACTCTTTTGACCGGTTATGCTCTCCATTTCCATCCTCGTTCTACTACTCCATTGCGCGCCAAGACTCGTTCGAGGGGAACCGTGGTTGAATTTTACGATATCCCAGGTCGTGCAATGTGAACCCGTAACAATCAAATTTTCAAGCAATGTTGCGGAGATGAATATCCCAATGACCCTCACTATTTTACCTCTTGCTTCATCGCCCGTAATAATCCCCATTCCGAACATCGCCTTGAACTCTTCTGGACTTACAGTTACGTTCCTTCCACTTGCTGAGGGGAAGGAGTTTATTGCGTCGCTTGATGATGCAAATGGAGACTCTGTAGCCCAGGTTTCTGATCTCACAAGGGTGCTGCCTTCTCCGACTGGCAACACTTCTTGCCTTGCGCCAACCACGAATTCCCTCAATTCGAGGGATGATTTCAAACTCATCGGCAAACCGACTCAATGCGAGGAGATTACGGTCAGATATGACACCGACGTTATATCGAGTGCTCCTACTGTGCGCGCCTTCACACCAGAAGGCGGCTCCTCCTTCCTACCACAAACCTCAGACGATCCCTCAAATGGAAACGCGACATATACGATGAACGTCCAACAAGGAACGCAGATTCTCTTGGTGTTTGACGATGGACTGCAGCATCGTGAAACGACGGATCTGATGACAGGTATGCTACACAAATCGCCACATTACGTTTGACTGAGATATTTGGCAGTGGCGGGAAATAGTTCCAGCACCGTGGATTGTCTTCCAAAGTTTCCTTCGGTAATGGGCTCTAACTCTACCTCCACAAACAAACCAACGGACGGCCCTCAAAGGCCTGCGTCAATCCCACAGCACGTATCAAATTATCTTTTATCTATGTAAGAAGCTGACGAAATTTGACTTTCGTAGAGAAGTGATCATTGGGTGCTCCGTAGGAGGCGGAATAATTCTCATTATCGCAATCTTAATGATCGTCTTCGTCATTCGGGACCGACAGCGTAGAGGACGGCGAAAAACAATCCTCAGCTTTTTCACTCAGCGACAAGATGCACAACCACCCAAGGAAGGCACCGCAAATAACCCATTTGAGGAGACTTCAATGGCTGAGCGCGGTGGGAGCGGCAATCCGAACGGGGACTATGTAACCAACCCTCCATACGTCATGGGAGAGTTGGAAGGAAATGATGGCAAGACACCCTTAGCGGCTCGGGATAGCTTTTCTTCCTGGACACGTGATGACGAGTCAGGTAAGTGACTGCCGCGATATGGATCTTGGTTGCTGGGATGTCCTGAATGTTTTCCGGTTTGGGTTTGTAGATGTTGGAGATTCCCCATTGCATCGCCGTCCCTCAGTTGACCCTGTTCAGACATTGGATATAGAAGGAATGCTGAACATGGCGACTGCGTTGTCGGGAAGACAGATTGTCAAGCAGGCCATGGGAAAGGACGTTAATACTTCCCAGCTGCGGACTCGAAACTCTAATTCATCGGCCGCCGAAGGTGGTGAGGAGTCCTCACGGGTACGGCATTGGCGTGCCCCCTCGGACGTTCCCGCTGACCTAACTGTGTCTGGGACTTTCTCCGGCTACTCGGTGGTCATGCCAAATCCTTTCAATGATGACCATAACGTTGAATTACCCAGTCCCTTCATTCAAGCCGGTGAGCCTGCAAGGCCGGCGTCTGATATAGTACGTCCTGTGTCAGCCGAGGGGAAGGGTGGACACGACGTATCGTTGAACAATGAAGGACTCGAGAAGCATGATGAAGGAAAGAGGTCAACCGTGGTCGAATCTCGTGAGGAAACCTGAGGACGAGGTCGGGAGAAAAATAAAGTTGGAGTGGATCCTGTGTCGTTGAACTGTATTATATGTAGTCTGACTGGATGTCTTTATCGCTAAGTTAACTGAATGTATCATATTGTTGTACCCCTGGTCATAACTGGACTATTCGGTGAATCAAGGAAACATTCCCTAGTGTACCGACCGGAGCACCAAATTGTTGCAAGCCCATCGAAAACAGGTCTATGATAGGTCTTTTTAAAGGACTCGGTCCTTTGGAAGCCCTGGACTTCGTTGGTGTTGTATTCGCCACCTTCATGAAATCAACAACACTCCCGATTCAAGCATACTACGCAACATTACTTGGCATCGAGTTGGAGCGGCGTGTGGGTTCATGCCAACGTTGAAGAGAGAGGGGGTCCAAAAAGTGAATATCAGGCAATGTTAAGTGTTAAGGAAGATAGTCAAAGACAATAAGCTTGTTAGTGTGGAATGAATACTTATGTTCGGTACTTCGGACACGATTTGTCCAGCGTATGAACTAAAACGACAGGTTACTACCGTATCAGCGTTTGTACCAGACGGCACGCCAAATCAATGAAATCGGTTTCTGTGACTCTCTGGCCTCCCACGCCAGAATACACTCAGTATACGCGTTCCAATTCTTTGATCCTGAAATTTCGCAATTCCAGTGGTGGGAGAGCTGAACCTATCAGGTTTTGCGTCCAGCATCCATACTCCAAGATTTGAACCACGACGTTCTCCTTTAGTTTACATGATATTCCTGTGAGCGCTTCAATTAGGTCAACCAGTACCTCCAGAAAGCGAGAAAAGTACTTGTGATTGGTATAAGTTGAGATGCGGGCCCATTTCCTAAGATCGAAACTGGATTCAGATCTTGAGTACTCATTTCCACTCAACACGGCACTCTCCCGACTATCTGAAAATATACCAAGATATGGCCGTCGCCGGCTAGAATTCCCGTGTACAAAGAACTCAGCAACTGGGGCAGTGTAGACTCCAATAGGCAGGCACCACGCTCGAAAGGTCCTTCAAGGCAAAGTGTCGGTTCCCACATTTTCCGCCTAACTCTACGATGTCTCCGGGTGTATCTCACATTTACTACCAGAGCCTGAATATCCTCGGCTTCGCGACAAGTCGGTGTCTGTATGTTTGATTTTCGATGTCTCCGATCGAAGTGGTTCATGTTATTGATCAAGCCTCGGGCTCAAAATAGGTCTTTTACACATAAATACACTCAACAGCGTCTGCCATAGCCTCGACAAATAGCATACAGCCCGTGGAACTTCCATCCGCCAATGCACCATGGCTGCGATCACCGCCTGGTTTTCGAATCTCGTGAATTTGCCATTGATTCTGTGGCAGGCTTCGGGCATGGTGTACTTCTACTTGAATCAAAAGCTCATAAGTTCACGACCCCACCGCCTCAACTCAGACTTCCATCTGACAGCTTAAATCCGTCACTTCTGTCGAAATAAATTGCTCAGCAAGATTTGATATGGAACCATGGTCTCCAGGCGTCGGCGTCACTTGTTCCCGGTGGTGTGATGGTGATACGCCCGCCTTTCCGAAGAACATGGACACCGAACTTTCGTCGAAAGCACGTTCTAACCCAGCACTCAGGATACAACATCAAAAGAAGCCGCAGGGATGTTGTCGTAGAGTCGAACTGAACACGTAGGCACTCCGAATCCAGGAATAGACGCCTAGACATGATCGACATGATCGGGCCATCTGTTGATTGACCCCGTTTGGCATAGGCTTTTGGGCTTTGATCCAATCCACTTTTGATACCGACTTACTGTTCGCTTTAGGGACGGCAACGAAATAACAGGGGTTGGAGGGTGAGTTAAAATCCTTTAGAGTTGTCGAAACAACTCATCTCGTAACCCAGGATGCAAAAATTCTCCCGCTCTCAACCTTGTTTCGTTTCAGCATGTAGTGATGAAGATTTCACAATCACCGTCAGCAAAGAAGCACATATAAACGGACCACCACAGTCCATATATTCGACATACGCCAAATACAACTTCGGTTACGATACAGCCGAAATGCGAGACAATTGTATGCTACCCGTGGGAACTCAAACAGGCACAATGTACCCCGCAATCCCTTCATTTGCATATCCCAACCTGTTGACCGCATTGTCGCGCTCAGCAGCACCACTGGTGTAGAAGTGGTCGGTAATCTGCGGGTTGTACGTGCGATAGAGCGGGATGGCACCACACTTGGCTTCAGGGTACACATAGCCCGCAATTCCCTCTCGACTATAGCCCAGGGTCTGAACGGCGTTGTTCATTTCTTGCTCGTTGGTGGTGTAGAAATGGTCTTGGATTTGGGGATGGTAGCCGCGGTACAATGGGACCGTGTCCTTTACTTGGGTAGGGAAAACGCTGCCAGGGGGTCCCTCACGTTGGTAGCCCAGTGCGTTGACAGCATTGTCCATCTCTTGAGCATTGGTGGTGTAGAAGTGGTCGGTGATAGATGGATTATAGGCGCGGAGCAATGGGACCGCCCGCGAGCGAGGCGCACAAGCGGGAACGGGCTGGAGAGACCAAATTGTGTCTTGGTCAGTACATTGTACTCTGGCCGATGGTACAATCGTCTGGGACTAACCGGCTTGGGATGCTCAGGATAGGGGTAATATGGTTCATAATTTGATTCCTTGGCACCCTGAGGGATAGCCAGGATGACAGATGCAAAGGAGAGGGCAATGAGAGAAGTAGTGAACCGCATGACTGGTAGGTCGGTCTGTTGAGGATTACCCTCGTCATTTTCCAATGTTTATATACCCTAAGCATCGCCGATTTTGGGAAATATGAAAGTGGAATGGGCGAATTTCTGACATACTGTGGTGACAATAATTACGTTGCACCGGCGTACGTGTACTCCGGAGAGCAGTACAAAAGATGTCGCTGCCATGCAAAATCATGACCGCTTCTAGGGATTCAGGTTACCCCATAAGAAATAGGCGATAAGGTGCTATTAAAACCCTTGCATTTCAATTCCTGCCGACAGATGGTGAATGATCGAAATAAATACAACGAATTTTTGGTCCGCAGTCGACCAACACGGCCTAAGTCTGAGCACATCTTGTTGCAACGAATGATGGAGCTGCAAACAAGATTCTAAGATCCTGTTTATTTCAGGTATAAGAATAGGCACAAAATGGACGCATCGTGTCGATCCCATCTTGATCCTAGCCTCTTGGTTGTTCAAGTCACCAGCGCGATGCACTTTCTGACGCCCATACTCCTGACCTCCGAGGGCTAGTGCTAGTTCTTAGGAGATTGCCGCCATCAGACTTCTAGTGAATATTCAGATTTCAGAGGGTCGGAGGAAGTACTGTGGAGTGCCCGTTATTCAGATGAGTCTGGGATGAGCGCCTTGTTCAGGTGAACGTTTCTATCATCCTTCATGCTTCACATAAAATTCGAGAAAAATCATACATAATATCTAGTAAACATTCTAGTGGTCATGCGCACATTATTTTAGCAAAGCACGAAGGCCTTGCAGAGAGCGACAATCGGGGTCGAACTCTCGGTCACCCTAACCGCAAGATGCCATGTCGGAGCTTGAGGGAAAATGAGGGCATCAACTTGATAGTCTGATCTCAGTACACAGGATAGACGCGCAAACACACCCTAACCATTCCCGTATAGTATCTCATTACGGCAAGACATACCCTGCAACTCCCTCATGAATATCCCAAATTTCAAACGGTTATTGTCCCGTTCGGCAGCGTTGGTTAGTGTAATAGGGTGGGGCGGCCCCGCATTGCGGTGAGCTTCACACAGCCGGCAACTCCTTCATCGCTGTAGCCTAAATTGTTGAAAGCGTTCCGGGATTCGGGATACTATCATTGATCAGGAGTTTGAAAACTTTTGACGCCCAAGCGAATTCCTCCATGGCAAGTGATCGCTCAGGCT
>JAEUWR010000191.1:0-86409 GCA_018524895.1 Podaxis sp. C-F-101400
TGGGAACCGCATCAGAGGGTGTGGGAAGCGCATCAAAACCACGACCAGAACCGGCGTTTCGTTGCCGAACAGAGCCTTAGAGATCTGTCACAACATCCTCATTCTTTCTCTCCCCACTTCCCTCCCACCCCTCCACCGCCTTCCTTGTCTTAGCGATCTCAACCCTATCAAAGAACCCAGTGCTCAAGTATCCCCTTTCATCACCCTCCGTCAACACAACTCCATTATCGGACAATTGGAATTTGATCCCCGCATCAAGGGCTTTTTGGACGTTAATGAAAATGAGTATTTGTGATGACTTCCTCATGCCTGTCATGGGTCTGCATTAGCCATACCCAGGCGATGTGGTACAAGAACAAGAGAAGAACGTACCGCTGATGACGTTGTCCCCACCAACACCCTGCGCCAAGTGTATATGATTCCTCTTCATCTTTGATAATCCCTCTCTCTGTATAATCTTCCACGCGTCATTCGTCGTTCCGTGTACGGCCAGGCCCGAGGGTATGTCCGACACGCTTAGTATAGGCTTAAGCTCCAGCTGTACAGTCTATTTGACCCGATAGTCAGTAAGAGAGTCAAGAGTGGAGTCGAGGAGAGGCGAAACACACCTTCAGCGAATGTCCTTGATTTGCCTTGATTAACCAGACGCCCTTTCCCCCACCCTCACCTTCCACAGCGGTGTAAGCCAGGGCGGTCCCGTCGATCTGCTCGAACACCAGGGTATAACGTTGTTTCAAATCGGCACTAACGATCTCCTTCAACCGATCCAAAGTCAGACCAAGAGGTTGCATCCGGTTATTCCTAAGCTATCCCAAGCCCCGAAAAAGATTCATTGCAAGTCAACGAGCTATTCATCGTAGGGTAAAGAGAAAGAGCAAAAACACGCACAAGATCATCAACCTTCACATACCCATCCACCCGCATCTCCAACCCCTCCGACGTAGCTCCATGTCTCAAAAGCCACGAAAGTGTCTTCGAAACTCTTACTTCCGGCGCATCTTTCTGCGATCCACGAAGTTTTTGGCTTCCCATTGGCACACCCTCACCTCGCCTGGTACCCTGTTTTCCACCTGTTCCACCGCGGGTGCTACCCTCTTGTCTCTGAGATTCTTGTTTCTGCTTAGGCCGTTTCCGTTCCCGATGTTGTTGACTCTGTATTTGCAGGTCCGATTGTGCCTGCGAGTCCGAGCCTGGGTTCGTGGTTGGGGGTGCGCTACTTCGAGGCGGTGTGGGTTCGGCCATTTTGAATCGTTTCCAAGGACTTGTCACCTTCGCGTATCGCTGGGCGGTCCTAGTTTGTAGCAGTGAGAAGACAGGTATTGAGAGACGGGAGGAGATGCGCGTGTAAAGGAGGTTGTATGGAGTCTGGCGAAGACAGAGATCGAGTCAGAAAGAGTCACGGTGAGCACACTGAAGGGTGCTGACATTGAAATGGGATCTACAGTTGTAGGCGGTCATAGATAACCACCGGGTCGTGGCCATCAAGCCACCGAGGACATCGAGACTCAAGAGAGTTGGTCAAGATCAATGTTAGGAGGGAGCGTCGTCAAACAATTAGACCCTGTGCCATCGAAACCTTCCCTTGCTTATGTATATCATCGTTACATTTCATACATATTCTGTCCGAACATATTTGTATACCCCATAACTTCATAGTACTGTCTCTTCTCACCACTCCTCACCACCGTCAGATCAGAGATACTTGAAGAACCACTCGACGGCTGCCTTGAAGGAACCCTCCTTTCCAGCCTTTACCTTGGGATCACTCAAATCACCACGAACAGCAAACCCATGTGTGCAGCCATCAAAGTACTCCCTCTTGTACCCAGGCGCAAACTTGCCGTTGCCGAAAATTTCGTCAGCCTTGGCCTGAGATTCAGGAGGGAATTGTTGATCAACTGTGCAACTGTTGATCAAAAGAGGTGCCTTCGAAGTCGCAACGTATTTCTGTCGATTGCCAAAGGTGTATTAGGGCTATGGCCGGCGTCTACATCACTATTAACGTACCTCAAGATCAGCGGGAACTTGAAGAAGGGAAGGGTGAGAAACGACTGCGACTTTGATGGCGTTCTCGAAAGCGAGATCAAAAACGTAGCGAGCTATATACAACATGAAAGTTCATCATTATTCTGAGAAGCCGGGTATGACAATCAGAACTTACCGCCAAAGCAGTAGCCTGTAGCACCGAACTCCTTCACACCCTGATCCTTGAGCCCGCTGATGACCTTGTCCAAAGGCGGGCGAGTTTTATCGGCTCCGTGGTTAGGCAACCACTTCATGACGTCAAAGTTGCTCTGTCGTTAACTCGTGAACGATGGCTCGCTGAGAGCGATTTCTACGGACATACACCAGGGCTGAGAGCATCGGGGGGAATGGGGTCGCCGTTAAGGTAGTCGGGAATGACGGTCTGGAGTGGTATCAGCAAGGGCTACAAGATGAGAACCGGGGAAACATACGTAGAATCCGTTACGAGCGAAATCGTCAGCAAGGAGCTATTTTACTAATTAACACTATGCATTTTCTGAGAGATGGACAAAGATACCTGAGCGTTGGGGAGTTGCATTCCAAAGACGTCCGGAAGGAAGAGGATGGCCTTGTCCTTTGGGTAGTCGACAGTGGGAGTGGCGATGTAAACGGGAACCCCGTTAATTGTCGTCTCCTTGCCTGAAAAACGAGGTCGACAATCGTAGTGACAATGCGGTCAAGCACTATACCTTCAGGCGTTCCCTCGTGCCTCACGCCTAGGTCGCGCTTAACGTCGCCACAGTACACGATACAGACTCAAGAGTTGCTCACCGCGCACACAGTCCTTGCAGAAACTCATGTTGATGGGAGGTGAGAAGTAGTTGAGGAAAGATAAAAGGAGCGGGTAAAGGTTTATAAATCAGAGGCCCTAATTATAGAGGTACGTTCCCCAAATGTGCGAGCACGTGGAACGTTGCTTGGCTCTGTGGGATTGCAGTATCGGTGCTAGAATATTCCTCATTCTCAAGACATACACGGCTATCAGCCATCCGGATATTATTATTTACTTCCTACAATCTTTACGACGACGTCGTTAGTCATACAGCCTACACGCAAATGACGACACCCACCTTACAAAGATAACTGATGGGTATTTGATAGCGGTCAGTTCGTCTTCGGCCCCAGCGCTGAAGCTGCGTTCCGTCGGCGCTTGTTACCTCTACGGATATCAATCATATCGTTGTCCGCCTCCGGATCCTTGTTATTCCCCAGCATCCCGATACTCTTCCCAAGCCCTCCAAGTGCTTGATTCTGATGTGCTCCTCCGCCCTTGGGTCTACGCCTGCCACCGCCACCACCACCGCCATTCCCACCACCACTGCCGGGACCATTGCCATTGGACGAAGTCGTCGAAGTGAGCGGTAGAGGGAATGGCGACGGGATTTCGTCGACTGAGAGCGAGTGCGGGTTGAGGAACGGGCCCGAGGTGATAGGCAAGCTGCTGATGAGGGCACTGTTGGCGGGTGGGCCAGGCGTCGGGGGTGGAGAGGTTCCTAGTTTGTTGCGAAGTTTACGCGTTATAGGTGGTCTTGAATGGGCGTCAAGGGAAGCGTCTAGCATATAATCAGCAAAAAATTGCCAAAAATTGTGCATACACGTACCACCCATTGCGCCCTCGCCTTCCTTCTCCTCACGGGCCTTTCTTCTCCGTTCTTCAATCCCCTCCAATAACCGTTCCCTCACTCGATCCCGTCCCCTCTTCCACTCCTCCTCCACCCTGTCACGCTCTTCGTCATAAGCCGTCTGCGCACACTCCATAGCGTATCGCTCCTCGTTCTCCAGCTGCGCGAGTATTGCAGACCGCTCGAGGGAGATAGGTAAGAGCCTGAGTTTGTACATGGGGTGTGTTTCGGGGCGGAGTGCCAGTTGGACAGACATCGCGTGGAGATGCGAGACATTTTCATGGTAGTAGCGACCACTGTACAACAAGAAAGAATCCAAAGTCATTAAATGCACAAAATAAATGGAAAGTAAAGAGGACTTACTCCTCCCTTCTATCAATCATCTCTCTCCCAAGCTTCCCCGCAATCTCCCTCTTCCTCTTCTCCTTCTTCCCGTCATCAAGTACCGCTGCGCCACGGGATGATATTCAACACAACCACCAGGCAAAAGCGCGTCGAATACGCACCATGACCTCGCGAACTGGGCCCTGCAATGGCAACGTGCCCATGATGCGCATACACTGGTCCTGGCCCTCCTCCACCAGGTGCAACTGGTCCCATTTCGCTCATATCTCCAGCCAAATATCCTGTCCTCGCCTTGTGCGCAGATCCATATGGAACGGCAAACAAACCCTGCTGTGGCGGCATTGGTGGCGGTCGGAATTGTGTTGTCAGTTGTTCTGAACTCTGTGAGTCCAGCTCCTCACGCTCCGAGGTCTGCAAATGTGACAATGCAACGTCGTGACAGGTCTAACGACTTTGTCACGCCATGCGCTCTGGAGCGATCGGAGGAACTGGATCTGAGATTCGATAAATTTGATATTTGAACTCTGTTTGGATGGCCTTGAAATATTGAGCGCAGATCCACCGAGTACGCTCACCTTGGGCGTTTTCCAGGACGAAAAAATGGATAGCTCAATGACACTCTCTTCACTCTACGTGGTCTAACGTCAATGCCCAGACCAAAGCACGGCATGGAACCGCCGGGTGGCCTTATCGCTGGCTGACGGCTTTTGAATGCCTCTCGGAAGTGCTACCGGTGACACGCACTCCCCCAATGGCTCGCGACAAAAAAAGAACGCAAGTCACCTCCGGACACTCCGCATTTAGGTGACGTTTTTTCCACAGTCGATTTTATTCTAGCATCAAAGACCTGGGCCGTGGGCTGACACTCCCTATCTTTCTTCAGGTGGTATATGGGCTAATTTTCCACATGTGTATACTTGCGCTTCTTCATCATGATGTCCATGGACTCTTTCATTCTTCAAAGCCTAAACGACCATCTCAGGCGCACAATAAACGCGATGACCTCCTCTAGACAAGGGTCCAGTTCTAATTCAGGGTGACATACCTGGGTTCCTCACACCACTAACTATATATCAAGCTTGTTTCCCAAGCGCCATTTGTAATCGACAAATTTGCTTCAATCCCAACCCTCGGCCACCGACTACACCATACTCATGGGAGCCCCCACCGGATGTCCACAGTGTGGGTATTCCACTAACGTTCAGAAGTCTTCCGAGTTCCCTCTCTCCGGCCCACCTTTGTTACCACCCACATACACCACCTCTTCCCACCCGCCCGACGATGAAATAAACCTACTTTATCAGGAAATCAGTCGAATTGACGACACTATACGACAACTTCATGAAGAGCGCGCGGCACGATGTCGAAGATTGAACGAGGTCCAACCACCCACGGCTAAACTCCCTTCCAACCTCCTCTCCACCATCTTCGAATTCGTCTGTCCACCATCTGAATATAACACCTCTCACCAACGCGTACGAAGGATAAATGCCAAACCTCTAGTCCTCCCTGTCTTCGCGTTATGCGGTGTGTCGTCACGGTGGCGCCAAGTCGCACTTTCAAAACCCCGATTTTGGGCCAAGCTTGATTGGCAGTGGAAGTACCATCTATCCCCGGATGACACCGTCGCCCTTCTTTGTACCTACTTCACCCGTGCGAGCCCCCTCCCCTTCGATCTCAAACTCACAATTAACGAGAAGTGGGAGATTGAAAACACGATACCGTTTAACCACCCGGATTACATCGATGGCCACCTTGACGCTCTCAAGCGGACCATATTTTTTGAAAACAGCCATAGAATCGGGAGCTTGAAGCTTGACGCTCCAAACCGCTGGTTCCGCCTCATATCTAAGTCCTTCACCCACCTCTCTGATCTTTCCCTCCGTTCAGGGCGTATTGACACCTACGTCGACTTATCCAACCTCCCCTCCCTCACTTGCGTAACGTTCATGAACACCAAAGTTGCCCCCATCCTCCCCTGGAAGCAAATCACCAGCATCTACCTTGTATGCCCACACATCAATGTCGCACTCGAGCTCCTCAAACGTTGTCCCAACCTCATCGAGTTCCACAGCCATCACCCCAACCCAGTCAAAAACGGATCTATCACTCAAACACTCAAGGATACAATCTCCCTTCCGCACCTCGAATGGCTCGATTGGACATCCATTGGCAGCTTATGGGACGACGCCCTCTTCCGACACGTCCACCTGCCCTCTCTTCGCCGGCTCACCCTCACTGGCGAAGCATCATGGAGTCACGATTAGGATCACATCCTAACCAACTTCCTCACACGCCTACCCTCAACAATCGAGCTCGAGCTCGGCTACGTTCGCGACTTCACAGGCGGACCCATACCCATACTCAAAACCATCTTCCACGCCTTACCCACACTTCAAAACCTCACGTTATTAGAAGACGACCATAACTTCCTTGAAAAGGTTTTCAGCTTGCTTATACCATCGTCATCCTCTGATCCAGTTATTTACCTCCCCGCCCTGCGTAGTCTTACGTTGCAGTCTCCTAATAGTGAGCATGCGAAAGATGGTGGTGTGTTTACGAGACTCCGCGGAGCGCCGCAGCAGTTACCTACTATTGTTCAGGGTGATATTTTTGTTGATTTGGTCAGACAGAGAAGGAGGGTGCTTCATCTTCCGGCGTTTCGTCTTGACCTCAACTTTTCACCGGCTTGGAGGTTGAAGAGTCGAGATGAGCTGATTGCGCTTGTTGAGGAGGGGTGTGAATTAGAGTTGGTGGAGAAGTCGAGGAGGGTCGATTGGTTATCTGTTGTTTGATTTATTGTAGTGCCTCTGATTTGTTCGTACTTTTATTTCGCTTTACTTCATGGATTCAGTTTTGGAGGTATACTCCTTTGTAGTATTTGGTACGTTTACTCCTTGTATGGTAGAATAGAAATAGAAGATATGATATACATGGATACGTCTAAGACCAATGCGATATTAGTAACGTCAACCTAAATCTTCTCCGATGAACATAACCTAATCCCGGTCGATGTACAAGACCAGCTTTTTGGGGCCTTGACCATAACCCTCACGCCAATGTACCGGATGAAACTCCCACCTAGGAGAACGGATACAACCCGAAAGGCGTTCATTGAGGATCCTCATTAACCTTTTCCTAATGTCCACCAACGCCCCTTCACCCTTATAAACATCCGGAACCGTATCGTCCGCAGCTCAGACGGATACTTCAGTGTAAGAACCCCAGTCGAGTTGACTTGCCAAGCCAAATCCTCCAAGACACAACCTAGGAAAATGATACTGCAGAGATATAGCACAAGCTTCTTTAGATGAGGTGTATGTCGAAAAAAGAAAGCCGGATATGGGACTTCCTCTTCCGATGTCGACGAAGCAAACCAACAGCGCTCAAGTGATGTGACCGTCCCCGGCAAACTTTGAAAGAACTGCTCCCAGGGCACAAGTCCGAACGGTTGGATGTAATGCAAAACCAGGGCCTAAAGCGCAGGCACACGTAGCTGTTGTAGACATTGTCAACAGAGGGTCCGCCACAATTGTACCATCCAAATGATTCTAGATAAGAAAGCGTAAAGGGTTCGCCAAGTAGGAACTCAGGACTGGAAAATTCTTGGTAGATGGAGGTGCAGGCGCAGTAGTGAATGAGATTTGTGCAGTTGTACAATGCCTCGATGCAGCTGCGAGGCGGCACCTCGGAGAGATCCAGTGACGTGATGGATGACCATGGGAGCTCCGGCTTAAGTCTCGACCAACTTCCTGAAAGTCGAAGTACGAAGTGGCTGAGAGTGGGAGCACCTGTGATTACCAGGTCCGGGAGGGATTCGGTTTTGATACAATCACCAGTGATAATAGCCATGTCCCTGAGGAATGGCATACCACCCAAGAGCCTGGGAGCTAGTGGTAACGAGTTATGAGGGTCGAAGAGTACGAGTGATTGAATCCTAGGCGCGACTTTTTGAAGAACAGTATTTCCAAATGCCTCTCCGTGGGGCATCCATTCGTCCCAGAAAAGTACCTCAGGAGCCAAAAGTAATGCACCAGAATTGGCGAGATGCAAATCCAAGAACTGCATGCAATTGACCCTGGTCCGACTCGGATCCGCCTCGTCAATATTCAAGACAATATTCGTCCACAGCCGTGGTGGAGACCAGATTATCTGGCGCTAGGTCGTAACTCCGAACAACACCAGCAAATTAGAAGCAAGGACAGGCGTGCTGAAAGATGAAAGACAGGATATCTGGGGGAAGGCTCCTGATCGAGCATCCGTGAGAGCCCCAAATCGTTTCTGATGTATTGAACGACTTCATAATATCTCACAGGAGAGCTGGGTGTGTGGAGCGAGTCTTGTTGCCCCGGTCTGAAATCCTAGTGCGGCAAGTCGACGCTGCCGCCGCAGGAGACGGGAGAGCACGTGTTGGTAAGAAAGCAGCAGCTATGAGCCTGAAAGAATGGTTAGCCTTGGACTCGGTGAATGGCTCGATTGGTGAGGTACTTACCTTAGTCCCCTGGACCGGAGGAGTATAGCGGAATGAATTTGGAAGAAAGCCCCTGCCTCTTATACTCTAACCACCACCATTCGTTTTATGAATGAGCTAGACGGGACCTCCATGAATGGGGTGGGAGGTGTCCAATCAAAACCCGGTGCAGTGCTCTGGGGCTAAGCACACGAAACCACATTGCTACAATGCTATCCCTGGACCCACCATCCCGGAATTTGGCAGCCAAAATACACGCCCAAACCACGACCACAACCACAAGACCCCCATTTTTTGTCAGCGGTAGAAATATCAATCTTGGGCACGAGCGGTTCTGGTATAGGTGCTATACATTGTTTCAAAAATAAGTGGCATGTATATGTGTTTTGAGTCAATTTACCTATTTTAAACAACTACATCATCTGAGGGGCCGTCAGTTCAGCGCCAAGCCACGAGATGAATCTCGTGGCACCATAAGATATATATTGGCCCAACGAGTGCTGTAGCCCAAAACGTTTAAAAATGCACTTTATGAGGATGTTCTATCATGGATGAGCTCGTGGCATTCTTTATGCAAGCTGAGCACTGCGGTACGCTAAGAGTCCGAGGTTCATTTTCCCCCGTGAGTGATGGACTGATGCCTAGTCCAGGCAAACATAGGACCCAAAGACCCCCTGCAAAATCAATGGCCGACAGTTTGAGGGCATTTGAAAGCGGCGGGAGAATATTCACCGCATATTCTGGGTGTGCTAGTGTGTCAATAATATAGCCCGCGTGCCTCCGAATACCGTATGACATGAGCGACGCCGTTGGCTGTTTGACTCAGCTCATCCAAAAGCGTAAAGGGACTCCCGTGAAAAAGTCGGAACTCTGGACGTGTGCTCAGGAATTCAAGTTTACGGTACCAACAGACAAGTCGCTGGATTCACTGGGGGAAGAATACAGGGAAGGACGGTGTTGTCAATGGATAAATCACAATGCATCGACACTAAAGAATCGCTAATTAGCGAGCGACCTGTGGATAGAGTAACGAACTCTATATTTCAATTACAATAGCCCCCTTTTTCTGATCATCTCTAAGACCCCCAACTGACGCGGCATTGACCATAGTGGTCACCGCATCTCCGACAAGGGGTGTTCTCCAAAACCATGTTACCACCGTCCACCAAGCCAATCGAATCAAACCAATCCATCCCACTCTCCCAGAACACACTGCTTCGTATGCGGCGTTTGCTGCATCCCATCGAACAAACTCTACGCCCCTCGCGGCGTGGATGTGCCCAAAGACATGTAACTTGGGTCGTACGCGCCATAAGGCCGTCAAAAGTGAGTAACACCCGGTCCTGTCGAGGTCCAGGTGTCCGAATGGTGGACCGTGAGTGATCAAAATGTCAGTGGGAAGAGGTATGCGGGTCCAGATGTTGGTCGATTCGGACTCGCAGTTTTCGGAGGTGGAGTAGAGCCGTGGTGAGACACGGGGGTATTGGAATACCCAGGACCCGTGCTTGGGTGTGTAAGGACTACCGTAGATGCGTAGAGTGCGGCCACGTATTGTGACGTTGGCGGAAGCCTCCGGGAGGCAAGTGAGGCTTGGGTACGTCGAGGAAATGTAATACGGTATGTCTGGATCAGCAAGGCATGTGTCGTGGTTTCCGGCTATGAAAAACTTGTGGGGATGTGGCTGAGATTCGAGCCAGGACAGGGCGTCATCGAGTTCTTGCCTTGTTCCAGAGTTGGTCAGGTCCCCAGCGTGGATGAGAATTTCGCCGTCTGGTAGAGGTGGTTGCAGGCTGTGAGAGTTGTGGGTATCGGAGATGCAGACGACCTGGATTTTGCCCAGACCTTCGGGTTTGGGGGATAGGAGAGGAGGACTGTAAAGCAATCGGGCAAGGAAGAGAAGAGGAGACGACCTAAATCGTTCCCAGCTAGTTGGAGGCCGTCGCTTTAGAAGAGCGTCCATTGGCAGCAGCTACCTGGGCTATCCGCCTATATGATTACCACGAGCGTTGGGTTCAATTTTGTCGGCGATGTACACGAGGCTCACAAAGTCACATGAACTTGAATGCTGGCCACCCCCTAACTACAGCTAGATGAAATGAATATGGGGCATCTGGACAATAATATTCACATCCTTGAATTCTTTGCTAACATCTTCATCATCCTCATCCAACTCCTTTCCCTCGCCGTTCGGAATAAAATACTTCTCAGGAAGAGGCTGCACTCGCTTTGCCCATCCTGGAGGTTCTTCAAAGACCTTGGGGCGCGCCTGAAGCTCCTCAAAATCCTCTATGATTGCAGGAGCATCCCTCGGTAATCCCAACCCAATGCGTCGATTGAAAACGTCACACATTAAGCGCGTGAGTACCGCCAGGATTGTGTAGCGCACTTGTTCGTCATGAGAGGAGCTGCTGTCATTGCTGGGACTCGGGGTGCGGGGGTCGAGGAGAGAGGAGACAGGCCACTCTGGGTGCAAGCAGCAAAAGTATTCGAGTTCATTTCGGAAAGAAATATTGTCATGAAGTACGAAGAATGTATAGATGCGATAGAAGGAGGCTTCTGGGGTGTCTTGGCGGGTTGTTGGTCTGGTTTGTAGCAGAAGACGGGATATGAAGTTGAAGTTGAAGGGGGGATGGACGTTTGAGCGACGCCATCGATATGCTAGGTGGCTGGGGTATCGGGCACGGATGTTTGGAGCGTTTGCCAAGAATTCTGGGACTGTAGGTGGTAGTGGTTCGGTGGCCATGGGTTGTTCTGAGTCAGTTTGGCTGGGATTGGGCCAAGCAAAGGTGCACAGACATCTGGCAGTCGTCCACGTTCTCGTTTTGCATGCCGGCTTAGAACTCCGCTAGCAATCACATCACCAGTTTTCATTGCCAAAGGCTAGAATTTCGATTCACCGCCCATCTCCTATAATCTATTATTTAAGTCCTACAACTGCCACCTTGCCCACCCTGCCAATGTCCAACAAACGAGGAACTGACGGTGCGGAAACTCGATTTTTATTGTGGCTGTTTTCTAAACGGCTTCTAGACTTGGCGAAACCCACAAAATGAGCGCGGCGACGACCAGGACGAGTATTTAGATATCGCTGAAGAAGACGACGTTGTTTCCCTTCTCCGTCCGGTACTTCTCTTGTACCACGGACAACGGCCATTAATTTCACTACGTTAACGCGAAAGCCTTCTGAAAATCGCAGAAATGACGATTTCCCGGCTGAATTGACTGACGTCTTTGGAGGCGCACCGTCGGAGACAGGATGCTCCCGTTTTTTACATATTCACGGACCAGGACTTCTCCTGGATGCACCTCAAACCGGACAACGCTTCACGACCGCTATGGATTAGCCCTGAAGACGGTCACATTATCCTTGAAGCATCCTCGCCCATCACAGAGCAGGCCCAAGATTTCCTAACTGCTATCAGTGAGCCTGCCAGCAGGTGGGTTCCTTAGGATATATCGTTATGTACCGTGTGACACCTTTCATTAGACCAGTCTTCATTCATAATACAAACTCACTTCGTATTCGCTATACGCCGCCGTATCGGTCGGCCTTCAAGCGGAGGGCATTATCGAAGTTCGTGGATTGCTTATACTGGCGATTAACCCACTAACCATTCATTAAGGTGCCCAATCGGTTGTCCAAGGTACGTATCCTTTTGTATGAGGTCGACGTTCTTCTCCCTTACCATTGTCCCTAGGTTCCAGCACCCGAGAGTATCCTTAACTTCATTCGGGAACAAACATTGAGCTATGGCAAAGTCAAGCTCGTATTGAAGCACAACAAGTACTTCGTCGAGTCCAGTCATCACGAAACCCTTCAATTCCTCTTGAAGGACAAAATCGTTCGGGAAGCTCGTTCGCAGGCACCAGTTGTGGATGCAAGTATCAAGGCTTCGACATTCACGACCACAAGGGCGCCCGTTCGAGGCAATCTCGTTATACCTGGTGCCAAAGGACCGGAAAAGAAGGATGGAGCGATGAATTCAACAAGTCCCTCTGATGCTGACTTGTTCACTTCTGCGGTCGGGGTAGAATCCGGTAAGCAAAGGCATTATGGGGGCTGATGTTCGTCGCCGTTCCAAATGACCATGTCTGCATGCGGTGGAGTGGCCTACCAGGACTACCCGGGTCTCTGGCTCGGTATAGCGGTGAACAGCCTCGCAAGACGGCGTCGTAGGTTAAAGCAAGGCGCAATACATTGATCCCGTATGACGCGGTGGCGGAAAGACTCTATGTACAGCCATGATCATCGGTATCTAATCTAATCTAGCAGCTGCGGGCGCCTAGCCTTGAAGTGTGAGTGCATAAATCGTACGTCAGTAACAAAGATCGAGCTATAGCCATGACGGATCATCGATCGTCGTCATCGTCATCTTCATCATCATCCAAAGGAATAAACCTCCTTCCATCTCGCTGAGATCTGGTTAATGTGTGTTAGTATGGTCAACAAGGAACATACTGGTGGTGAACGTCGATCTCTGAGCCTGTTGCCCGATACGAACGAGCGCATTGTCACAAGCCTTAGACTCTCTGATCTAGTCGCGGAAAGAGACTGCCGGACAACGTTATCCAACCATTCAGGTGTGGTTCTTTCCTGCTCCTGCGGTGTTGTGGCCTGTCCGTAAAGTTGGGTGACGAAAGGTGAAGGGCGAGCTTCCGTTGTCGGGACTTGATGCAAAGGTGTATTGGTTGTGAGTTCCGAAGGGGGATAAGACAAATTGGGGTTTTGTATTCGTGCAACACGTTGCGCAGGCACCGAGGTCGAGGTTGGGGAGTGGCCTTTTGCAGTCAGTACTGGCAGCTTTGTAGGAAGCGGGGTCTGGGGCTTATTTTGTAAAATAGCATTTCTAGAACGCTCTTCGTTGTTGGACCTAGAAGTGATCTGAGATATGAGCGATGGAATAGTGTCCTTTGCGAGCGACGCTCGGCTTGGAGACGGCTGAGGGCCCAAAGATAGAGGTGACTTGAAAGACTTGAAAGAATTGGTACGCGAGGGAATCGTGGAAGCATGACAGGGACTGAGTATGGGACGATGGCGTGGTATCTTCCGGGACGCAAATGTCGGGGTATCCACCCTTGGGGTTACTGACGATTGAGGCATGTGTTGACGCACAGCGGTAGATTGAGCAACTCCGTCATCGTTCCCAATCAAAGTCGGTGACGATACCGAGGAATCCTTCCGCATTTTCTTCAAGACAACAGGGGAACGATCAATCGGCTCACGAGACAACTGCCTTTTCCGAGACTCTAGGTGAGCTTGCGAGAGAGCCAGAGGATTCACCAAGTCTTGTTTCATGGTTGCTATTTTTGAAGAAACAGTGGAGTTGACCTCTTGCATGAGCGTCTGGAGCTGTCCAATGTGTGGAGGGATGCCTTGAACCAGTGGCAGAAGAGAGAGAATGGCAGAGAGAAGAGCATTTTGTTGATCCTGTAAACTCTTCAAAATCTGAGAGTGCGTCTCGAGGGCTTGACAGTGTGTCTGATGGAACTAGAGACTCGTGAGAAACGGTGATCCATCTTGAGGGTGGTACAAGGGTGGTATACCATTTGCAGGGCATCGAGACGCTGATTGAGGCCCTCGACGCGCAGTTCCAGCTTCTCTTGAAATGCAAGCAACTGATGTTCTTGAGCGGGTTGTCCAACTGCCTTTTGTACCTCCCTTTGACTCCGGTTTGCTATAAGAGTGCGTAAGCATCACTCTGTGATCACATTCCGGGGAAAGCCCCACCAAGGTCAACCATGTCGTTGGTCAATGAATCACGATCCCTCTCAAAAAGCATTTCGACGGTTTTGAGCTGATGATTCGCATCTTGTACCCCCTTCAGCATCGCATCGGCACGAGATGAGAACTGTTCCAAGCGGGCTTGCGTGTCGTATAGCAGTATCCGGGTTGAAGTCGCATTGCGATCCGCAGGCGCCGTCGGCACTGGAGGAATGTCCAGGCTTTTTGACAATAGACTGGGCTTGTCCTTTCGTAGAACGTGTGCCCATAGTGCTTCCATAGGACTTGAACCATATTGAGCTTGTGAAGAGTCCAGAGTGCTAGAAGACATCAAAGTGTGAAGCAGAAAGATATCTCGCGGTCTGTCTGTGATTGGATCGTGTGACAGACACGAATTTCGCGCCGCAGGGCATGAACTTGAATATAGAGACGCCCATCTGAGTCTCCACCTAAGGGATGTAGCCATTGTTTGTCTTGAAACACGTTCTGAACATTCATGATGATAAGTCGCCTGCTAGGCGTAGTCTAAGCGCAAAGAAATTCCTGTCTACCACGGAGTACCCGAACAGAAACGGCAAAGTCTGTCAGCAGTACATCATCAACAAACAGGGCATAGGCCACCACTGAATATTTAACATTCACGGTCGACTTCTAAATAAGAATTCGGATTTGGAAGGATACGGAGCAAATTCCAGTCCACCCGGCGACTCCCAGCATATAGCTTTATTCTTCCCGTTCCCGAGAACATATAGCCTGTTTGGGCCGGCGGATTTCCACATGTACGACTTAAGCCATGGACTCTTGCTTAATCGGATGATCTTGTCGCGAAATTCAGTAGGAATCTGCAGTTAGAGCGTTAGTAGAATGCCGAATGATATGTAGATACATGGACTAACATTATGTCTCAACTTTTCCAGTGAAAGGTCATAGTTGGGAAGATGCATATCGCTCCACAGACGAGGGATCATTTGGAACCGGAAGTTGACTAGGGCAGTAGATATCGAAGGTTCCAAAGGGCGGCTCGACTGCAGAAGCATGAAGAAGAACTGGAACAAGCGCTGGTATGCGTCTTCATCGTCCATAGATGGATGGGGCCACGTAAGGCGGATGTGGATCGATCCCCCTGAAGACCGAGAAATACTGCTAGGCAAGTCAATCCTTAGGAACCCTTGCATCAATACATACCGATGCTCTGAGAATGTACGTTGCTCAGGGACTCCAGTAGTTCTCTCCGAGTAACATCCAAACAGCCAGAGTAGACACAAAATTCCTTGGATCGCTCTGGGTCTTGTATAAACTCTGGGAAGGATACATGGTAGAAATTGATGTCCGCATCAAGCCCAGACTCCAGTTCCAAAACGGAGCGGAGGTAGCCAAAGGCATTTAGAACCTGTGGCTCGGAGAAACCAAGGACGTTAGCATACACGTAGAGGTACCAATCCCTGTCAATGCTCCAGAGGAGCAAGATCTTCTGTATCACCGGTAAGACTTTGGGGGGTATGCGGCGCATAATGAGGATATAGAATAGGTCGAGTTCTTCCAAGGGATGTCTCGACCTCGACCACCCCTCGGCGAACGTGGAAAGGGCAAGGACGGCGCGCAATTGGTCATCCGGACCAAGCGAATTGCGTTCCGCAACAAAACGAATGATTGTGGCTGCATAGATGAAAAGGCCCCCAGAGCGTGTGACAATAATCTCGAGGGCTTCTTCAGATGGCCACGATGCCGGGAGCCCATGCCGCTCTCGTATCTTCTTGAATTCATCCGTCAGGTAACACAGGATCTCGTAGTCGATCTCCCGAGACACTGGGAGCTCCATATAAAGGGATAATGGGAGTACAAGATTTGACTTGAAGGATGCTGTAATATGAGGGTCGGGACGGCTGAAGAAGGCCCAGCGAAAGGGAGTGGTGCCGCACCGAACGGACATTGCGATTATGTCGACTATTTCGCATTGAGCATCAATATCCGCGCACTCGTCGAGACCGTCGATGATCATCACCCTCTGTTCAATCCCTTTCCCTCGTGCCCGCAGTTCCTGTAAAGGTTTTACGAAAAGATCCTGATACTGATGTGTTATCGATTTCGTGAGGAGATTCGGGTTATTGAGTATCTCCCGATCAAGGATGTCACCGTATGAACGGAATTTTGTGGCAATTTGATAGGAGAGGGAAGTGAACAGTTTATTTGAGTCGTCCCTCGTGTTAGGACGGGAAAAGAAGAGAGTAGCCCCAAGCATATTCTCCTCAGCTAGGCGCTCGGCACAGGACTGAGCCAGAGCGGATTTTCCAGAACCAGCAGGTCCCTGCATCCACAGAATGCGCTGAGGGTATTGGGGAGTGCCGATAGCCCAGTTCATGACCTTGTCGATGAAATCCTTGCGAGTGTTGGGGTGGCACTTAGGTGGAGGATGTCGAGCAGAGGAATCATGAAATGCGCCTTGTATGGATTCGTTGAGGAGCAACTCCAGACCTTTATCACCATTTCACATATCAGTAAAACAGAGAGATCAGAAGAATCGTGCAATTTACAGCACCTCTCCTCTCAGTGAAAATGAAGTTGCTAACACTTCGTATTGTCGTAGTCGAGTTGTCATTCAGTTGTGGGTTGTTAAGCACAATGTTGCGAGCCCCTTGCAGGATTCCACTGGCCATAGTAGGGGGTTCAGAACGGAGGCAAAACGCGTCTGAGCATTTCTTGGCACTGCCTAAAAGACTCACGCTTGTCTTGCACACGAGCCTTGATGCATTGATGCATGATGGAAGGCGTGGGTGGATTGCATTCACGCCAGATACATATCTGTTACAAGGAGAACGACTCGTCAATACGTTATTCTTCGTCTCAAAAATATCCAAGATTTTCACCAGGGCGCAGGACCTACCATTATCCCAACGGGTCACCCATCTTGTCGTCTGGTTGCGGCTTCATCAGAAACTCGGGATGTCAAGCAAATTTCCGGTCGACGGTGCCGCAAACCTTCTTGCCATAAACGCGAGAGTTAAACCTCATGGGACGTCCCAGGGCAGCACTGGATTTAAGGTTGGATGCAGAGGAGCTGAAGGTAGATTCCTACCACGACGCGTTATACACCAAGGTTAGCCAGCGCACGATGTCACCGCGTTGTAGGGTTGGAAAAGCGATACGAGCCTGTGGCATGCCGCCTCCGTGGCCGACATTCTAGATGTCCCATTCGGCTTGCAAATATCCTAGAAGGTCTCCCTCGTCGGACTCTACATTGTAACCGGCGTCTTTGCTAAAGGCTTTTGGCGGAGATACCATTATTCCCCATTCTATCTCTCGATCGAATCTCCCCCGGAATGTGAGACAGCACCGTTCTAGGCCCTTGACTTCTTACACATCCTCATTGTCAACTTTTATGCATCCTATACGTCTCTCATCGTAACTCCACCCAATCCATTGTCCAGGTACACAAGGGTGAACAGTCGTGGAATTACGCAATGGAGGCTATCTGTGCACTCCCAAACCGCTAGAGTGGATCGTCCACAGAAGCTCGAGCAATATGCTTTATGTTCTCTAAGTTCCACGGATCTGTTGGAAGAAAGTTAATCGCAGCCAGAGCTTAATCTGCGAAGTTCAACCTGGAAAAACATTAGAATTCAGAAGACTTCGTGACCACCCTCTCCCGTATAAAAACCTGCTTCTGTTCTATTTTTCCTCCCTAGTAACATCTCGATTTTCCAACATGGCTCGGACGAAACCAACCGGTAAGGCCTCTCCGCTTACTTGCTGCCTTGGTGCTCACAGACAACCCCAGGGACGTCTCCGATCGTTCGGGACAGCACTGCCCAGCCACCTTCGTCCTCCCAGCGTGCCGCCAAAACCACTCACCCCCAATACTCGCGAAAAGCTGTCAAAACGATCAGTGGGTCCCAAGTCCAACCCGCCCCAAGGCCGACTACTTCGCAAAAGACCCCCGCGCATCTTTACCGCCACACGGGTTATGTTGGAGGCCGCGGAAAGAGTTACTACCCTCTACCCCCCAAACAGACCCGCGGCAAAAAGCGACCGTGCATCGTCGCGCCTCCGTTGACCCCCAAACCCATCAAGCGCGGGGCTGGCGCAATTCACGAAATCACCTACCATCAACGGAACACCCAACGTTTAATCCCGAAGAAACCATTTCAGCGGTTGGTCAGGGAGATCGCTCAGGAGTACAAGGTGGGCCCTATCTCTTCGCTCAGGTCTCACTGTCTGATGGGTTGACTAATGTTGCCGGTTACTCTACTACTATAGACCCATATTCGGTTTACGCCTGGAGCTCTTGACGCGTTACAGGAAGCAGCAGAAACGACCATTATCAAATTATTCACGGATGCTAACCTCGTCGCCCTCCATTCCAAGAGGATCACACCCCAACCCAAGGATTTTCAACTCGTCCTGAGGTTGCAAGGATCATGCCTTCGTTCAGAATAAAATAACTATATGTACATACCTATCTATAAACATTGCACTCTTCCAAAGGCAGCTCAACTGAACAACCGCCTAAAATCGTCCCTCACATAACCACCCCAACCAGTGCAGCCACCAACCAAGCCACAATCGCAACCCTTCCGGAATCATCTTTCAATCCTAGAGCACCCGCTGCAGCGCCCGAAGGCAAAGATGTTGCCGTTGCAGAGACCGTAGCACTCGCAGGAACAATCGTCGCTGACGGCACGGGTGCACTTGCACCATTCTGCTCTATCGCTGTACTTGAGAGATTGGCGAAGCCGACAGAAGGGGGTTCATAACGAAATACGGAGTATACGTTTTTCTATTACATGGAAGAAGGTGTCAATCTTGTGTAACCGGTCGCGAAACGTGGTAGAGAGGACGTACGAGGAAAGTATCGCCGATAATCCAAGGTGGTGCTGAGCCACTACCCGAGAGCTCGAAGAAAGCACCAAGACATTGTCCCTGTCCCACCTCGGTCAATCGGAAATCAGCTGGACTTATTGACCACATTTGATTTGAGTCGCCGAAACCAAGTTGGATCGTTACCGGAGTATCACAGGCTGCAATCAAACAAGCGTCTATACAATGGTCAGCAGAGACGAGAAGGATACGCACGATACGTGTAATACCCCTCGAAGTCACCCGTTCCAGCTTGTGAACCTGGAATCTGACTGAAGATGTCCGCGACTGCCCGGGACGGACCTCCTACGAGCGTGGTTCCGGTGTCGATGGCGGCATACGACGAGGACCCAGAAGCCAAGGAGATCGAACTCCCGTTTACGTTTAGTGCTAGGCACGGCGAATCAGAGATAGTACATATGGGTAGATGATAGAGGCATACTAGTCAAGGGAAGTATCCAATATGACCCTCGCGACGGCAAGTTCACATAGTCAATATCTCCTGTATACAAACTCGAGTTCGTAAATCCTAGTATCGTCTTTCAGTTCTCCACTTCTACCGAACTAAAGATCTTTACACTTACCCATATCAAACGACCCACCAGGCTCCAACCTCTGTGCATCCGATGCGTTATTGTACCTCGTCAGATGGAACGCCATGAGCGGCTCATCCCACGCACCCCCACTCGCCAACGTCTGCCAAAACGGCATCGCCCTCGACGACGCAATCATCGCAAACGCCAGACCCATCAGCCCCGAAACCGGACTCTGCAGTAAGCCAGGCGAGACAGCGTCGCACGTTGCGAATACTTGATTTGGAACGCTGAAGCCCGCCATTTGGACTACATCTTGCGCAAGAGTGCCCTGAGCTTGACCTGAGCCATAAATGATTTGAAAAGGCGTTGTGAGGTTCTGGAAGGTGCTTGAAGAGGAGGCTTGGAAGGTCGGGACGGCGGCGCAGCCAGTTGTGCAGTTCGAGTCTGCAACCCAGAGATCGCTATGAGTGTGGTGATTAGTGGGGAATGTTGAATAATTTAGGGGGTGGAAATATACGAGGATCCAGTGTCAAGAATGACGTTGTACGACGTCCCTGGTGTTCCTATCGCCACCGAACCGTAATAACTAGAACCAACATTGTCAGAGATTTCGCATCTATAGACGACTTATCCCGGAACCTTACCTCGAATCTCCACCTTGATTAACAATGCTATCAACACATACCATCAGCTCTCAAGCCCCTAATCCGGGACCACACAGTTGAGGATCAAAAAAACTCACAAAGTCGACCCGGTACTTCTCCTTTCCTCCCCCGCCCTACCTCCCCTTGTACTGCTTTGTCCGCCGTATTTCTGACTCAACCCTTGTCGATGCCGGTATGCCCACTCACCCCACTCCTCTTTTGTTCGCGGCGACGGCGCTCGACGCAGGAGAGGAATAGAAGTCGTACCGAGGCCGGGGTCTCCTCGTTTTGCCCACGAATAAGATTCTGTGGGAATGCGTAGATGAGGGTGAGGGCGAGGGGAACCGGAGGTGATGGTAACAGCTTCGAGAACTACGAAAGCTACGAGGGCGAGCTGCATCTGCTGAAATGACCTCATTATGTCGAGTCACTATAGATATGGGAGAGGTCGAAAAAACGAGCCGCGAAATCAAACGAATAGAGGGACACAGAAGGATAGGTTCGAGTGAAAGCAAAAGAGAACCGGTCCCTGGCGGTTCACTCGGAGCACACAAGCCCTTTTATGCCGCACAGTCACAGGAGAAAGAACACCGAAAGTGGAGAGACAGGATTCCCGATCCCAAGTGAATGGTTTTGCGATCAACGCGTGATAACGTCTTGCACAGCGAGAGAGAATGCGAATAGGAATGAACAAGGGTGTGTTTCGGTTTTCGAATAGGAGAAATGACGCAGTTGGCCGTGTGAGGGAATTAGGGAAGCAAGGAGATTTCAGGGATTGCGGTGGGGTTTTGAGGATTCAGAGGGGGGCCGACACCATAAGGATTCGAAAACGGGCTGGATCGCATCGGTGGGTGTCTTGAGTCCTATTCTTGGTAAATAACCAGGTAGAAGGGTGGCATGCGCCTGTGACTTCTGAGCTAAAGGACCCCCGAGCGGTGTTATGAGCACCAGAAGCCTCAAAAGATGGGTAAACTGGTATCCCTGAATGATCTAAATTGCCTGGCTGTAGGCTGTCGGGTGTTCATAAAGTCAGCCTTGCAAAGCATGTCTTAAAGCTGGAACATGTCTATGACGTAAAACCATTCGCGATCCGTTGATGGCCAAACACCGGAGCTTCCTGTAATGGCAACAATATCCACCAATCAGTCCCATGTTTACAAAAGGAAGGGCCTAAATCGGACCTCACTAAGACTCCATCCTTTTCTCCCACTCCACGCTACACGTGCCAACTTTTGAGGAAACAACTCAAGTAGACTCAAATCAGCTCAGACTGTGATCTCCAAGGAATAAATCAATAAATATAACTATAAGTACAATAGAATATCGACCAGGACAAAGATGAAACAAAATCTATGAGCGTTCGCCACGCAATCTACGAGCGAGGGCGAGGTCCTTGGGTTGGATTGTCACGCGCTTGGCGTGAATAGCAGCCAGGTTGGTGTCTTCAAAGAGAGAGACTAGGTATGCCTCAGCAGCTTCCTGGAGGGCCATGACAGCAGAGGACTGGAAGCGAAGATCGGTCTGGAAGGACATGTCATTAACAGGGTCCATATAATTAATAAAGGCCACGGCAGCCTACCTTGAAGTCCTGAGCAATCTCACGAACAAGACGTTGGAAGGGGAGTTTACGAATGAGGAGTTCGGTCGATTTTTGATACCTCCTGATTTCACGGAGGGCGACGGTACCGGGGCGGAAGCGGTGAGGCTTCTTCACACCACCAGCTGCCGCCTATGAGTCAAATTGATTTAGTGCGAGTCATACCACAGTGGGGGGACGAACGTACAGCAGTCTTGCGAGCAGCGGAGGACTTGGCAGCGAGCTGCTTACGAGGGGCCTTGCCACCAGTGGACTTGCGGGCAGTTTGCTTAGTGCGGGCCATTGGTAATAATTAGAGAAGATGGCTTGAGATCGGGTAGCAGTGGTGAGGTGGTGAAAGGCGAGGTAATGGTGGAGGCCAGGAGGGGCGTCCTGCCTATATACAATCACGACCGCGACGCGCACGTGACTCACGTGCATGGCTTTGAGCAAGCTCAATCAACAAACGGGAAATGCTGCACAGCCACCATATGCCATCATATAAGGCAAGGGGTAGACAGAAGGTCATTGTCATTGCACTCGTGCTTCTCGCTGTCACCACACATAACTCTCTCACTACTCCCAACAACTTTATCACTTTATCGACATGTCTGGACGTGGAAAAGGTGGCAAGGGCCTCGGAAAGGGTGGTGCCAAGCGTCATCGTAAGATCCTTCGTGACAACATCCAGGGTGTGTAGTATGGTTGCTTGGAGATGTTACAGAGCTGACAGGACTTGGATAGGTATTACAAAACCCGCTATTCGTCGTCTTGCCCGTCGTGGTGGTGTGAAGCGTATCTCTGGTCTTATCTACGAAGAGACCCGTGGTGTCCTCAAGATCTTCCTTGAAAACGTGAGTCAACCTCAGTCAAATGTAATTAGAGCATGCCTGACAGAGCACTTTAGGTCATCCGTGACTCTGTAACATACACTGAGCACGCGAAGCGCAAAACAGTGACAGCGCTCGATGTTGTCTATGCCCTTAAGCGATCAGGGCGCACGCTCTACGGCTTCGGTGCTTAGATGTTTTGGGCTTGTTTTGGGATTCGATTGTAACCATACTGTATTATAATATTTATTTGGATTTCTCACCCTTGATGGGACCAAGTGGACGGCGTTCCCAGATGATGCATGATGGCGGAGCGATCTGAGAAAGGCCTCCGTCGATCTTCCGCTCCGACATAAAGCCCTCAACCTTTCACCGGGATTTTGCCGTGGGATATAGTAGGGAGGATGTGAGAGAGGGCAGAGGCGTCGTGCAGAATGCCCGCCGACTCGACTCTTCCAAACGAAATCCTCGCCGCCATCCTTTCTCACCTCGACCCCCCGGCGTTAGCCGACGTTGCCCGAGTCTCCCGTCGCTACAACGGTGTTGCCGAGTACCTGCTCTACTCGCTCGTCGCTATCACAGATGTCCTCTCAGACCGCGGTGACGTTCCTCAGCGCACCATTTGCTGGTGCCATGCCATGCTGAATCGGCCTCACCTCGCAGACTCTGTCAAAAGACTCCAGATCAGGTGGACAGCAGACTCTGGATTGCCTGCCTCTCCTCTTCTTCTCGCTGTGTGCGACCAGCTCTCCATCGCCATCCGTCTCCTCGTTGGTCTCGAACACCTCGAGCTCTTTCTTGGTCCTGCCAACTTTGCTTCTCTGCCGCAGGAGAATATCCATGCCGTCGAGCGTGCAACTTCCCACTGCGTCCTTCCTGCCCTTCGTTTCTGCTCACTGGGTGCAGATTACTTGAAGGGCATCCAGCCGTACACCACTCATATCATTTCTTTCCTCCAAAGTGCGCCGTCTCTGCGACACTTTGGCCTCTCCGATCACCACTCCTCCCTCAATGTACCTCCAGCCCCACAAGCTCTCCCTTCACTCCAGTCGTTCCGTGGCTCGGCCACAACCGCAGCGTCGCTGCTTCCTGGGCGCCCTGTCCATTATCTCTCTCTCATCGGTCAAGACTCTGACGTCAGCCGAGAAAATCTCCAGCGCATGACCTCTACTACCACTCCCCTCCGCTTCCTTGATCTCTCTGCTATCTCCGCACGACCTGTCCTCTTACGCAACGTCTCGGCGTATCTACCGACTCTCGAGCGTTTACGAGTCAGACTCGCTTTACGGCACACACTTCACTACGCTCTCTCCGGTATCGTGAGTGTCGCGTGTTCTTCTTGCCTTACGTTATGAATATATGCGTGTACATTGCTAACTGTTTCTATGCAAGCTTAGAGTCTACTCGTAGGGCTCTCCTCCGTCTTGAGTGCATTCCCTAATCTCGTCTATCTCGACCTATCACCCACCCTCGAGGGTGGTCGCGCCAACGCTGCCGACGAAAGGGTACTCTGCAGAGAGTATAGTCGTGCATGTCCCTCCCTCCGAACCATTATCTTTCCGTCTCAGATGGAATGGGTCCAAGACGATATCGGCCAATGGCATATGATCGGGTCTTGAATCCATATTCGAGGCGGTCGGAGAGTCGGAGGGCGGTCGGTGGAAGACGCTGATTGATGGGATGAGAGGAACGCGCTGTGCAAGTATAGCCCAACGGGCTTCTGGAAGCGCTCCTTCTGCGGCAGAATTGGGATGGCGATTGGACGCTCTGTGCCTAATGTTGCTTTGTGCGTTCTCGTCTTCATCTACCGAATCAATCTACGCTTCGCGTGGAGTTCATGCTCATGGATCCTTGAGGGGGTTGCTAGATGGAGGAATATTCTCCAGTTGTTCAGGGCTCAAGTCAGGCCGGGGTAAAGAATGACTTCGGCTTGCATAAAGTGGGATTCATTCGAGTTGGAGTCTGTTTGATTGTTTGATTTGGACATTAGGTGTTGGGAAAGGGACGCTGGGTACTAGGTGTTGATGGACAAATGTATTCGGACAACTGAAGGTACCCTATTTCGAATCCTGTTCACACATATTCCACGGACATACACCCCACCCCAGTTCTTTTCAGGTCCTGGGAGTCCGTCCGCTTGGTCGTGGGGTTGCGTTGGATGTTGGCGTCTATGCACGTGTCCCCGCTTGACATGGGAGTGCCTTTGCCGGATGCCCTGGTTGTGTTGATGCATGCGCACGCTCGGACGGCCCATCTCGTGCATGTCCCATGCCCATATCCGCTTGCGTAATTTGGAAATAAGGGCGGTGACTCTTCGGGTTGCCCTGTCCTCCAACTGGATTGCGCCCCTACATCCACAAACACTATTGTCCCATTTCGATTCACGGTTGGAACATAGCATGGCAGAACTTAAGGTGTGAACAAACGCCGAGGGTTGTACGCCAGACAAATATGCATACATCCCGCTTTTGCAACTTGAACCCGGTGACTCTTCGGCTCCTTCCCCCGCCTAAATCAACTACGATCACGTACCGAGGAAATCACAATGTCAATCATCTGAATTGTATCCTGACCACGAGACATCGCGGCATCTGGGCACTGGGCACCAAGTATCGGGAATTCCGATAATAACGAACTGATGACTGGATCAACCCACGGACATCTCTTCATCCATCTTCCGTCCACTCTATCTCACTCTCTGCATCCATCATTCATCTGTTTATTGTATTCTGTCGCCACCACCCCTGGATTCAAACGCAATTACCCCATTGTCTAATTTGCAAATAAATAAAACTCCCAGTTGCGCGCATGCATGATGCAATGTTCTTTCGTTTCAAGCGCCCCTGGTCCCATGAGCATTCACCAATCGAAGGGTCGATGAACGACATGGCCATTTGATCACTTGCGGCTAGGAGCGTAGATGGCAGTGTGTCATATACTCATGGATTGATACATGAAAAGCACACGAAGCGACAAGAGATTCACTATCCATCAACAATTTACCCAACATGTACATGCAGAGTGCATCTTTTGTCCTTTTCGCGACGATTTGCCTAGGATCCCGCGGTACCGCGTCGTCTCATCGCGTCTCTGTTATTTGTCCGTGCCTGTCACTTTCCTCTTGTTCCTTCCGTTCTCCTTACGCCAAACCCTTGTTTTTCGTATCTTATCTGTAACCAGTCCCAAGCGTTTGTCTTATCGTGTTATCTTGCTATCGACCTCGCCTGGACGTGTAACATCTCTTGTCGTGGAGAAATGCCGTGGCCTAAAGATGCCTGGTTTTTCCTGTATCCGACCATGCCGGCGCCGTGAACGTTTCTCCTTTGGATCTCTTCGTTCCCGAAAGCTTATGGTTGTGGTGAGTCAGCTTCACACCCCCGTTCAATTATGTGGATAACTGATCCGCGAATTGTGATAGGCAGATTATGCAGTTCTGTGGCGCCGCCTTCTTCACTTCTCGCCGACCCAGTTCCCATTACCTTCAGGAGGTGGTTGTTTCTGGCCATGCCATCATTAATTCCTTGTCGACTAAACTACGGTACACATTGCATAACCGCCATATGGACGCGCGAACAAACAACTGAAGACACTCAGACTCGTGAGTTGAGTTACATTCGCTTCACGGTACCTTCAGAAAAGAATCGCGATTTGATTCGCAACCGACCTGCCCATAGCCTGTGTATGCTCTCCCAACGGACTGAGGGCTTCCAGGCGCTTCCCACCACCTTCCTTTCCCCCCTTATTCCCTTTCCTTAGACGCTTTGGAAATACCCCGGATTTCGGACGTTCACCGAACAGAATGTCTGCGAAGAATATGATGGTATGGAAAGGGGTAATGAAGTTGATCAACTTCATTCGGGAGCGAACTTGATTAAGTCAGTTTCGCCGTGCTTGACGGTCTTTGATTTGTCTGTCTGGCTTCGGCTTCGGCTTATGATGGTGCAAGGCGTAGAAATAGTTTTCTGGTCGGATATTTGTCTTTCTTGGTATTGTGGTGAAAAGGAGGAGGGGTTGTTGTTACTCTTGTCACCTTCGGACGTGCTCAGCCGACTCGCCGTTCTATTTTGCCTCTCGCCTTTTCGACAGATGCATCCGTAGCGTTGGCTACCGCCAACGCTCGACATGCCGAACATTGAGCACCACCTATGATACATTGATATGACTGACTTCGGACTGTGGCGTCCGAATATGCCATCACGACAACGTATTTATGGATCTTTGGTGACGGTTTGTGTTGGAGTGAAGCGTCGCTTTTTGTGCGCTTCGGCATTCCAATATCAGCGTCTGAATGAATGACATCGGACTTGGATCACCTCCTGTCCCACCCCATCATTACCTCAGAGCTTTGAACATTGAAGGCAACAGTGGCGCTCGCTAACATAAAATCAGCTTCGAACTGGTCGATGGGTGATAATTCCCGATTCCCGATGACTTCGATTATCTTCCCGCCATTGTCCCTTCATTCGTTCCACAAAGATGAACACCACCGCCTGCTCAAGTTCAATAATTCGTCTTGAAGCCCATGGCTCTTAGAAGCCACATGGACACATGATTTCTCCTTCTGTATTCCAGTTTGATCCCCGCCAGCCCTAACAACCTCTTTCTCTCGTTTCTTCAACCCTCTTTATCATACTCGAAGCGAATTATGGCACTTATTCAATCGTATTACCTCTTCCTACCCTTCTACTCGCACGGACATGCCTTTAATTAGTTTATCAGTGCAATGCGATGAAAGTCGTATACATTCTTCGTCGAAACCCCGGGGAAATGACGAAGCTGGAACGACCACCCTTAATCCATATAGATCTACGTGTCTATATATTTTCGGAGCCCGATGTGTCTTTGCAGGTTGCGATCGTTGTCATCGGGATGTCAATAGA
This sequence comes from Podaxis sp. C-F-101400, assembly GCA_018524895.1. NCBI lineage: Eukaryota > Fungi > Basidiomycota > Agaricomycetes > Agaricales > Agaricaceae > Podaxis > Podaxis sp. C-F-101400. The sequence continues at coordinate 27,506 of JAEUWR010000191.1, forward strand.
CCGGAAAGATTTCTCTCAGCACTAAAATAGATGGCCTTGATCGACGATAATAGGCGCACTTACTGGCTTTTGGTTCACCCGAGGTTTTTCCATCTGGGGTGGTGAGGATTCGTGAGGATGCATAGGGATGCATCAGATATCGAAGACTGCATAAAATAACATTGCTTCTAGCGTTCTTACATATTTGATTTGTGCTCCACACAAGCATCCAGTTGGAAAAAGGATACGCCGTTAGTGGCCCAACAAACGCACAGAATTTAGATGAACCTATAATAATCAGCACCCTGGCAACTTCGTCACTCTCTCGTAGGGTACAGTCATGAAAACAATAAGAATCGAAGATCCATACTGGGAGGTGCCTTGGGCTACTTCGTCTGTGCGAGTTGCGCATAAACTTGGGCGAAATTGGCCTTAAATGCATCTCTGGTCAACTTGTGATGATCCAGATGAAAGGGGTAGACCCAGCACGACGAATAACGCAAACACGCATCCAAACGACAATTCCGCATTACCCCTTATCGTTACATCCACCCAAGCCATCCAGGGATGTCACCCCAGGTTGATGACAATCACTTGTCAGTGCCATCTCCACCGTTTCGAGTATGGTAAAATACGGCAGGCATTGATGCCGACTAGGAAGTTGGCGCTTTGGCTGCGATTTATTTATGTAAGGTATACATGATTCTGTAGTATTCACGTGGTCGACAGCAACAGTCCCCTCAGTCGAAGTGCGACTGCGAGTTTCATGTCAGCTGGTCGGATAGTGACACGGTGGGCGTGAAGGGCGAGAAGATTACAATCAAGGAAAAGTTCTACAAGCATAGCTCCCAGCGTGACACATAAAGCTCTAATAGCTCCAGGTGTATAATGAACGTCATTCTAGACAAAAATTCATCAGTACAATACGTAACGAGATGCATGGACAAATCTTGAACGTCCGTGTTATCTCCCTGACCAACCTCTTCACAGGACGTTTCGGAATCGCAAAATCCGTGGAACTCTGATAACAACCAATCTCATGCAGTGCACCTGCACCACGCTTGATCGGTTCCGGCTGCAAGAGAGGTGCGAGGGTTGACTTGCGCTTTTTGGAGCATCTTTTTGGAGGAGGTGAGAGAGAGAAGTAACTCTTTCCAACTGTATTATCAGGGCCGATGTAGTGGTACTGGTGTGCTGGTGTTTCCTTGGCCATGGTGCGTCTCATGGCAAATTGGGTATGGGAACCACCTGGAGCAGTTTTGACTGCCTTGCAGCTGTATTGGAGGTGTTCATGCAAGTGTGTTGACTTGAAAGCTACTTGTGGAGACAAGGATGTTGAAATTGATGAATCATGGACAGTTGTAGACATAGCTGCAGTATCATTGATTAGTGGTAGCCAAGCCAGTAGGATAAGTATGTACCTTCAAGAACTAGTTTTGTCCAAGCCATGGTTTTGTGTTAATAACTTGGAGGGTGAGATAAAATACTGTAGGCGAACCAGGGGTTATAGGTGTGCAAGAGCAGCTACAAAGTCATCCAACTCTAAATGTTCTTCTAGCTGGGGCTTCTTAACAGTTAAGCTGTCCCTACACAATCTTCCACTTCTTTGCAGCCAATCCACATAACATATGGTCCAGAAAGCATATCACTGGGACTTTTTTTGATGATCCACCGAGGAATCGCAAGCCAAAGTTCAAGAAATTTTCGAATCACTTGTTCACTACGCAGCTCCGAGACAACCATTACTATTGTTCGGCCTGGTGTGGTAAGATAGTCCACGGTTTCAACCAGAGGAGCAAGAAGGGAAGGGTGATAGATGCAGTCGACGATGAGTAGGACATCAATCGGGTCTTCAATTGGGAACAGAGCCTGACGGCGATGGGGCGGTGTGTTTTTGAGAGAGACCCAATCGAAAGATTGAGCGTGGATGGTTGGCAAGTTGGCAGTGGAATCCGAGGGAAAGTTGAGCGCGATGTTCTTCTGTATTAGTGGCAAAAGGTCTGGGATGTCGGTAACGGTATATCGACGGCAAAGTGGGGAGAACAGAAGGCTCAGGACGCCTGTTCCCGCTCTGCGATGACGTTAGGATGTGTCAGATAAACCGTCCAAGCAGCAGACAAACCCTAACTCAAAAACATGTTGATTCCTGAGCTTCTCGAAGTCGAATATAGACAATGGAGACTTGATATATGCTTGTTGGAGAACGAAACGAGCAAAGTCAACACTAAGGTTTCACGGAAGTCGATTAGCTAGGATACCGGTAGGCATGCAAGCAGCCCTGTACATACCTGGCATGCCACAAGACACTTCCTGTGTCGCCCTTTCGACTACGTAGAGCCGTAGTGTCCTGAATAAGATCAACTTCGATGGTTCTATCTTCGATGCGTCGCACCCGGCTTTTGGCTTTGTTCTTCGCTCGCTTTCTCCCAGTTTTGGCATCGTTTTCTGAGCTGTCGTTAGGAATATCGCCGCCTTTGAGTTCAATGGTCACGGTCAAGACATTCTGCCGGGAATCGACGTGCCCAAGACCGCGGGGCTTCTCGCAGTTATCCGAGACTAGTTTTTGTAGCTCTGAGTATAGGACAAAGACCTAATGTGACGATCAATCAGCCACAGAGCATGAATTAGCCTCTAGTTTCCAGCTTACTTCTTCATCCGCGTCCAGTACGATTTCCGAGTTCGTCGGAATTCTGACGGCGTTCAAGCACTCGTATGGCACCTCCTCTGTGGGCATATAATATTTTCAAATGGCAGAAGGAAGAGCGGCCAGAGACTCGTAGTAAAGGTTCCGCAATCAACCTCAACTTGAGCAACCTAAGTGAGGGTCACCCGTGTGCATGATGGACGACGTCACGCGTATTGCGCTGATTGGTCTCAAAATCCACCTTCATTTGCCAGCGTCCATCACCGTCGTTGGACATCATGCATATACCCAATGTGCCCTTGCCCCGCAACTCCCAGATATGTATAATACCGTGAAAATATTCTCACTGAAAACACAGGTACTACGAATTTATATAGCAACCGACTCATCTCCGCTGTCTAATCAACGGATCTCAAGGCGTAGCCCTCTTTCTCCCTATTTGCACCCTGTCCAGCCCTTCACACCACCAGCTAATATTGGTGCGAATATAAGGTGAATTTGGCCCGCATTTAGTGCATCATCGTCCCCCGGGTGATTTCGCCTACGATTGCACCATAAACCCTCCATATTGCCCCCAACCCGCCTCACTTCCTTTCACATCTGTTGCATGGATTTGTCCATATAACAATTTCCAAAGGGAGGGGGAGACCTTCATAAGTGAATACATTTTCTTACTGGGTTTTTAATAAATTAATTGCTCTCCATGAAACCCGACCATCAGAAGAAGGCACAATATTCTAGTTTGGGCATACTTTCATAGTCGTTGCGTAACCCTCGAAGCCATATAACAAAGGACCTTGCGTTCATTCATTGATCGGTTGTGTAACAAGGACAAAAAGCCATCTTCACTTGTGGCTTCGATGGCGTCCCCTTCTGTACCTCTTATTGTTCTCTGTTATAGGCTATTTCCGGACATAACAATTAAAAAGCTACTCGGAACTCAGAAGTGTACGGCACTTCAGGGAAGGAGGAAACGTGCTAGGCCAGCTGACAGACGGGTCGGGCCATACGAACAATGTTTCGCTCAAGTAAGCTCCCAAGAGCTGCACAAGGATTAGTCCTCGTGTACAAAAACAACATATGCCTGATGCGAAGAATTTCTATTTTTGCTTCAAGAGCCTACTTGCTGAAAAGGGACAATTCCCTTGTAGGCGCCTTCCAAGGTACCACGCTTTGGTTTCCTGTTTAAGTTATGCGCTTCTTTCTCACCTGCTTGGATTGGTATGGCTCTTTGTACCTGGACAAAAAAAAAAGCCTGCGGCCCTGACGGCATGATTTGCAGGTTCCCATTTTGACATATTGACTTCGAATAACGCCGAGAACAACGCCAAGCCATTGGGTATAAGAAGAGAGTGCAATGTTCCCCAATGCCCCACCAGCCTTCGTGGTCTTTCTTATTTCACGACACCTCCTAGGCCCTCCGCCGCCAACTGCCTCCCTCACCATAGACTCCCTGTCCAGGATCTTTTCATCCGAAGCTCTTCTCCCCAACCTCATACCGTCTCATACCATATCTTTATCACATTCTTCCCCTCGTGAACATAAGATCAAAATGCTGAACAACGGTGCTGTTGCTGTTGCCATTGTCAGGCGCCAAGTCATGATTGTCCAAGGTACGGCCTTACCCCATAAGATCTTTCCTATCTTTACTCACTTTTGTCCTGTTTAACCATTAGCCGCTCGCACTCACACCAAGCGCGACAAATACCTCGACGTCCAAACCTATTCGCCCTTCGGCGAACGCATCTTCCTTGCATCCGAAGTCCCTGGCGCACGCATCGCTGCCTCAGACATATTGAGCGTCTTCGACGCCTCGACACCTACTTCCGATCCGGAAAATACGCCTGGGATGCTCGAACTCCCACCTCAGGCCTTCTCGGAGTACTTGGCGTACTCTGAGCGTCAGCAGAAGCAGTATGAGGATATGTGGTGTGCTTGGACTGCTAAGCACTGAAAGTACCACTATCCGCGTGTCTATTTCAGGCGATGAACGTCTGGCATGATAGTTGCGTAGCCAGTCTGTGATGTTGCGTTCCTTGTCCCCTCCAGGGGTCAAGGCGAGGGCATTCTTGACGGATGCCCTTTGTTATACTCTCGGATGCGTTGTTCGATTAAACATCGCCGTCGTGTATACCCCCTGCTCTCTCGTTCACCTCTCCATTTCTCACATTGTAGCGATAGTTTCCTAAGTTCCTTAGTGTCCCCCAGCTGTATTTTAGTACCTGTCGCATGTGTATCTGTACTTGTTACTATATCGCAAAAATCACATTAATCCCTTCACTGATATGATACATAATACAATGCCTTTCCCTCACATTTCTGGTGTTTCGACTTGAGAGAAGATTCTAGCATTTCTCTAACCTCGTATGACAACTCAGGAGGCAGGTGCGGATGTTTAGCGTATGACGTTACGATATAACAAGCTGTACACTAAGCAAGAACGAAAAGGATGGCGGCGCGAGAGTGAGAGAACGGACTAGGACAGAGTACAAGATCAAGCTTAAATATCCGAAAACAAAGAACAGAAAAATAAAACACATAAGGAACAAGACTAAGACAACGTCTGGCAACTGGTATGCACGATAAGGGTTGAATTAAGAAAACCAGCGGGAGTGAAAGAGGTATAGGCATGCATGAAGCCGATGATCATCATGCTGCTGGTGTGGCCGTAGGGTCTCGGAAGATCTAAATGGTAACACGAACGACGAAGTCAGTCGAGTTCCGAAGCGAATCAACGGTGAGTACGGAAGTAAGGCGAACCTTGATATCTCAGATATCTCCAACTTTGTGTTCTACAACATCCTCGCCTTCCACGACCAACCTATCTTCTTTCACTGATGACCCGAGTTTCAAACCTTGTTCATTGGCCAAATGCAATAAACAGATGAAACAGGAACTCGTGCTGATTTCTTCCATCTCGTCCTTCGGGTACATCTTGATGACTTGGATGAATTGACGCGCTTCTGAGGAATCGGTGGGTGGTTTATCGGAATCGACGTACTACATGCAGACTTAGCCTTTAACAAGTATTTGAGAATGATAGTCAACGCACCATCTTATCCTCATCCTTTTCCTTACCACCATCCTCCTTACGAGGTGCGACGATATCCGAATCTTTCCAAATGTTATCCTTCAACTTCCATACATCCACCCTCCTGGCGCTCTTGGTATAATTGACTGTCTCCGGACAAACGCGTCTTGTCTGGTTTTACGTCTGGGCCAGGTCCTGTTCTCCGGCATCCACTTCTTGCGGTAAGCCATCACCGCCGTCGTCAAAGCCGGGCCCGTCGAATCCGGTCCATCGTCGTAGTCATCTTGGAAAAATTGGGTATTGGAGGGGATGGTGACGTTTTCATCTGCATATATGTATGAGCCGGGAATTTGATACAGGTAGATCAGGTACGAAAACGAACCTTCGTCAGCATTTTCGTCAGCCTTACGATCATTTGCTTGACCTGCGGCGGCTTGAGCCCAGAAGTTGACGTCAACTTCCCCATCGCCATCTTCATTGATTTTGACCCTCCGTCCGCACATTCTTAGCTACAGGATAGTCAGGTTTCGTCATATCCTACTGGGAGAAAGGAGGTTACGAACTTCAAACTTGGGCTTCAAGAACAGCCTAACAAGCTGTCGACTCGAGAAGTGCATATCATCGGGTAATCGGTAATTGTTCTTCATCTCGTTTGTCTTCTTACCCTTCGCGGTGGCCCTGCACCCGGTAAATTGATACTTTGACCTTTCCCAACAGGGGCAAAGAGTTCTTCGGAGGGCTCTTTAAGATCTTTGTCAAGCGGTTTGAAGAAGTCGGTTGTAACGGCTTCTTTCTTTTCCTTCTTATTTTTGGGTTTTGCGGCATTGGCGTCGCCTTCGGCTGTATGACAGGTGTCGATCACCATGAGAAAAAGTGAATGGAAGAAAAGGAAGATGTACGTCTCCGAATGACTTTGCACAACTTCCAATGTTTCGGCCCAGCCCAGTTCTTCATGAGGAGCTTGTCAGGGTAGTCAAGAGCTCCATTCTCATCCGGTGCCATGGCCATGACCAGATCCCTTTTCATTAGGCACCTTGCGCGGGTCAAAAGGCACATATAGACCCATAGCGACACCCTCAGGAGTCGCTACCTCCCATGTAGTCATCTCCACCTATCTCGCCGTCATAGTTGCGGTTAACGGCGTCGGGCCCGGGACTGACTTCTATCACCAAAGTTGTCACCGCCCATGTCGAATGTGGGGCATCCAATGCCATCATCATCATCGTCTCCGACAGTGTTGAGGAAGGGTATGTTGAGGAAAGAGAATGAATTTTTGGCGAATTCAAAACCAGCGAGGGAAGGAGCGATTCCTTTATCTTCAACGACGGCAAAGTCTGGCAGAAACTGGCATATTTTGACAACTCGGTGAATGTCACTTTCGGGATCGACGAGGGATGAACTGACTGCGTAGGTGGCTCAGACCTATTTCGGAGACAGGGTCCTCCACTTTTTCCTCCTCCTCATCCGTCTTTTACTTTGAGTCGCTAGCATCAATGATTCTGAGAGCGTCGCTGCCCATTCACAAACCAAGGTGGTTCATAAGCAGGCCTTGGGCCCCTCCTTCATCGGAGTCGGCACATGTCTTCTTGAATAGAGGGTCGACGCTGAACTCGAGGTCTAGTTTCTTGCTACGAAGTTGTGCGGGGCCTTTCGCGAGAGAAGCAGCGGGTCGGTGTGCTGTTTTTCTCTTCGCTTGTCTTGGGTCGGCGTCTGGGTTATCAGAGATCCCGTCGTCCTCGCCGCGGTCGCGTCTTTCATTCGCGAGATTACTGAGGAGTTTTCCCGTTTTGGTTTCAACGCTGTCGACGCGACTCGTCCAAATTTTGACACAATCGTCGAGCGTACATGATGCACGTTGGAAGTTGATACAGTTGTCATTGCTGTTTCTGAAGAGGGACATGTCATGAAAATGGTCGATCAAGGCAAAATTCCATGAATTTGTGGCACTGATTTTCTGCCGGAAACAAGTGAGATTCAGTTCGAGAGGGACGCAAGAAGGAACATACATTACATGTCGCCATCTTCATCCGTTCCTCAAAGTTAGAGCTCATGACATCGAGGGGAATGTTCATCTCTGCAGGTGGTGCGACGGTATTGATCTGCTGTTTCTGTCTGCTTGTCCGTGATAGTTCGAACGTTCAGCGCTCAGCGTTCTCTTGATCGCCGGCATTCTCCCCACCGTAAGTGGCCTCGTCCTGGACACGGACTCGACGCGCAGGCGTCATTGAACTTGGTCCTCAGCGAAAGTATGTCAGGATACTATTGACGCACCTCGGTTCGGACGGCACCCCGGTTCGGATGGTCACCTCAGTCACGTCTTTCCCACCTGGTCTTTTTCAAACTCAGCTGATCTATGTACGTAGACGATTATGTTGAGATTACTAGTAGGTACTAGGTATTCTGGCTTGATGTAGTCAGTAAAGAGGGTGTGAGTCTATATACTTGTAATTAGATGGACCGGCGTATGGATTATGGTAATAGTATGCTGATGAATTATGGGATAGCAAACTCGAACGAGCATAAACAGCCCCTGGAGGGTCACCAGGATTAGGCGGAAAACCCCGACACGGCATTCCTCGGCTAGAGTGACAGAGGGTGACATTGACCCCGCTCGACGCTCTCTCCAACCGCCTCATATTTCAGTACAGTAATGCACGCACATTAGATTGATTATTTATTAGCCATTTATTATGAATTTTTGGAGAATTTACATAGAGTTTAGAGCAACATACAAATGTTCGTCCGAACCGGGGTGCCATCCGAACCGGGGTGCGTCAATAGTATCCTGGACCAGAATCTCACTACATAAGACTCATTTTGCTGATCGTAATGCCAAACGCAAATGCTGACCCCTCCTCTACAGTTCTCTATGTTCATAGACCCTCCACTGATTACCCGAGGTAGCTTTGGGACGCCCCGATTACAGTCATACCATATCATAGCACTATGTAATGCCCTCTCACTGGCCGAATGTTCCCAGCACTCGTAGGAACGGCCTAAACAATCCCATCGTTATTTATCGCATCTGATGTTGTCGGCAACAGTTTTTCAAGGACAGTACAACGTGCATTTATGCTTTGGACTTGGTTCCGGCCGAGCGCATGCCGGACGGCATAGTCATTGGGATGATGACAATGTACTGTTCAAATATGCCTTAATCCTCGTTCTCTAAAGCAAGTCTCTTGTGATGCACAAGATCTCGAAAGGCTGAAAAGAATTCGCCTCTTTATTCCATCCGTTGTTATACATCCAACTTTGAGCTAACGAAATTTGGCTTGTACAAACATTTGCATTCGCTAATATCCAGACTTTCTTGGTATCCTCTGTTTGCTTTCTCTAGGCGGGAATGAATTCCCAGTTAGGGTGAGGGCAGGCCCTCAGACTTCCTATCTTGCAAGTAGAATATGACAGGGAGACCCCAGAGAAGAGGAAAGAGGTTGCTCGAGCATACTACAACCGTTTCGAGCGCCGCGTCTCTAACCCGCTGCTCACGGCGCAGGAGAAGGCAAAAGGTGTCAAGCGAGTGGATTTCCTTACTGGAGCCCATCGCTTTAAAGGTCTCTCAGAAACGGAGAGACCAAATGTTTGGAAACTGAAGCTCAAGTAGTGAGCGCGTCCCTCCGTTTCACACATCTTTTCTCTGTAATTATTTCGCAAACCTCACGCCGTTGGTTGGGCTCAAACCTGTCCTCACATACCCCTGGGATGAAGTGTATGCAGAAGCAGATAACTAGCTTGATAGCGCTTCTGATGGCTCAGACAAGTGAACGAGGCTCATACTCGATTCAGCTGCGGTAGCATTGGAACGTAAAGCGCCGAGGTCCCGAGCACTGATAAGTTTGTCGAGGTGGGCAGGTGCTCGTCGAACAATAAGAATTTCATACTCGTATCACACCATGCCCCCTCATTAACCATTAACCGAGTGTTCCCGGCGCTTGTAGGAGCGGCCTAGACAATCCATCGTTATCTATCGGATCTGATGCCGTCTGCAACGGTTTCTTGTGGGCAATAAAACATGCGCTTATGCTCGGGACTTGGTTCTAGCCGAGTGCGGGTGCATGACATGGTCACAGGAATGGTAGCAGTGTACAGTTCAATGGTACCTTGGCGGCGTTTTCTAAGGCAAGTTTCTTGCTGTGCATGGAGCTTCGGAAGTCTGACAAAAGTTCACCTCTTTACTCCATTTCGTCATTATACATCCAACTTTGAGCTAATAAATTTTAACTTGTGTAAACATTCGTTCTCGCCGATATCCGGGCTTGCTTGGTGTCCATCGTTTACTTCCTTTCGACGGGAATGAATTCCCAGTGAGGGTGAGGGCGGACGAAGTGACGCTGAGACCAAAACGCTCGACTGATAACCTAATTCAAGCGTCAATTAGTTGGACTTATGGCCTTCCATGTGAGCAGACATGGACTTACGGTGTGGTCGTGCTCGGTCACAAAGAACTCGCAGTCCAGCCCGGGGCTGTGGACACCATACGGGTTGGGAACATGGATACTAGGATAGCGTCAGTGTCTGAGCTTTTGAAGCCAAAGGCTCCACGTCTGGGCATGCGTGTATGTGGTACATACCTATACATCACATTTTCCCCCTCTCCGACAGGCTGAATGCCGAATTCCGTGTAGTCGACCCTGAACAAGATATTCCCGCCCGGGAAACTCTTGGAAGGATTGGAAAGGCTCCATCCCATGAGGACAGGGCCAGGACCCAACAAGGGGTTTTTGCTCTGGAAGCCGGGTTGGGTTATGGTATACATGCCGGTCTCGGCATTGCGGTGGACCTCCCACTAGATCGACGTCAGTAAGTGTGAATTCGAATTGGAAAGCATGTGACACAGACGACTGTAGCGTTATTGGGATCCTCTGGCTCTGCAAGAATGGGTTCGCCAATATCTGTAGCGGTGGCATACAAACCACCCTCGAAGGGAGGCTGAACGGAGATGGGGACAAAGCGGATGCGGTAAGTGCCTTCCTTCAAGGCCATTTCGAATTGCTGTTAGTGAGGTAGGAGATACAAGAGTCGTTTGATGTTGCAGTGATATGGATGTTGCAGCAGCTTTATACTTCGATAGCTACCCATAATTTGTCTCCGGGCATGTTCAAGCACCGGAAAAAAAAATAACAAGAAGTCCTAGAGGAGGTAGGAAGGTGTTTCAGTATGTATGATACATTTGCGGAATGCGCTGTCAGATTCTGGCAGGTACCTTGGAAGTTAATTATTGCTAACAGATCTGTGGGTGCCTCAAGCCAGGACCCCAGAAAACTCATAAATTCTATTCAAGGAAATTTATGAAAATACGTTCAAGAATAGATCTCACTGGTTAGCGCTTGCCCGTTAAAGCAACACGAACGCCCGTTTACCTAGCTGGAGCCGTATATTTATCTCTCTGTGAATGCGCCGTGACATCATCTAGCCACACGGCGAGCTGGGACAGCCTTCTACATCAAGACTACGTCCTTGTCGTTCGTTCTCCCTTTTAGACATAGCGCATGTTCTGAGGCCTAGCTGTTGGAGAATATCTGGAATGTCCTGGAATTTGGATTAAAAGCCGTACCCATTTTGGTAGCGTGGAAGCTGCGGACGCCAGATGTCCGTGTCAGGTGTATGCAGAACATAAGGGTTCGTTTTTTTGTGCAATTGTTTCGCTTGTCTGACAATGCGCAACCTACGAAACGCCGACAGACTTACGTGACTATGGGTGGCTGTATGAGGCTGACATCCTGTGGTATGATGAACGATTGAATGGAAGACATAGAAGGGGTGCCATCTGAAGAAGTTGGCTGACGTTCAGCCTGGGAATCCTAAGGAACGTACCACCGCTTATCCTGGAAGTCGGCAGTTTTTGCAAGTAGTCTCTCAGGTGAGAAATGGATGTCTTCGGACCAGAATCCCGGAGGAAATGTTGGCAAAACGTGTGAACATGCAACCACCCTCTCCCTCGGGTCATTTTTGATTTTCCTTCCTTCCCTTCACAGCTCTGCCTATGTCTGCCTGCGACACCAGCGTCCCCCTCTACAGCCAAAGTAGCATTGAGCGGGACGTCCTGGAAACTGTTGTATACAACTAGGAAATTGAGGGGCGGAGAGTTTGCATGTCCAACGAAGACCAAGTCGCATAGAATTTCTTATCTAGGAATTCACAACTGGAATCCTGTAAATGTCATGTGGAAGCAGGACTCTGAACAGGAGCGAGGACACGGGTATTGTGAGTTGCCCAGATTTCAGTGGCGATACTGAATTGAATTGCTTCGGAATTGAACTGCTCCGGACTCCCGATGCGTCTTGAGAAGTTTGATGTATTCTCTCAGGGGTTCGAAGATGGTGTAATACGGAACACAACCTTCCAGGGGCCCGAGTTACAAAGTCGGAAAAATCGTTGGGATGCGCCGAAACGCCCAGCGGCCCGGCTAATATCTATCTAGTTTATGACTCTTGAAGATAACCAGAGGCCGTTGGAGTTTCATAGCCTTATTGTTTTTGAATCGGGTCTCTGAGTTGGTCATCTCTACTAATTAATGTACAGATTCTATTCTGTGATAAAATGCATGTGGCATCCCGAGTTATGCAACGACTTGAAATCCTATATACAACCCTTGGCACCCTCTCCACTGGCTACCGATTCTGATTGGTCTCAGGTGTCATTAGCCGAGTGTTCTCGGCGCTCGTAGGAGCTGCCTAGACAATCCCATCGTTATCTATGAGATCTGATGTTGTCGGCAACAGTTTTTCAAGGGCAATGCAATGTGCATTTATGCTTTGGATTTGGTTCTATCAGAACGCATGCCAGATAGTACAATTATTGGGATGGTGATAATGTACTGTTCAAATATGGCTTGATCCTCGTTCTCTAAAGCCAGTCTCTTGCGATGTATAGGGGTCTCAGAATGCTGACAAGAATTCGCCTCTTCATTCCATTTCGTCATACGTCCAACTTTGTGGCTAACAAAACCTAACTTGTACAAACATTCGTACTCGCTAATATCCAGACTTCCTTGATATCCTGGTTACCCCCTCTAGGCGGGAATGAATTCCCAGTTAGGGTGAGGGCGGCGGTGGAAACGAGTGGACCAGAATGCTCGGCTAATAACCTGATTTGGAAGTTAATGAGTTGGACTTATGCTCTTCTACATGAGTAGGCATGGACTTACGGTGTGATCATGCTCGGTCACATAGAAGTCGCCGCTCAGCCCAGGGCTATGGACACCCTGGGGGTTGGGAACCTTGACACTAAGATAGGATCATCGTCTGAGCTTTTGAAGAGTCCAGGTATGTCGGATTAGTACATACCTATAAATTCCGTTCTTCCCCTCTCCAACAGGCTGAATATCGAGTTCTACATAGTCGACCTTGAACAGGATATTCCCACCGGGGAAGCTCTCGGAAGGATTGGCGAGACTCCATCCCATGAGGACAGGTCCAGGACCTAACAAAGGGTTCTTGTTCTTGAAGCCAGGCTGGGTTATGGTATACCTGCCGGTCTGGGGATTGCGGTGAACCTCCCACTAGATCGATGTCAGTGAGTGTGAATTCGAGGTAGGGAGTAATGGTCACACTGACAACTTGAGCGTTATTGGGCTCCTCTGGCTCTGCGAGAATGGGTTCGCCAATTCCTGTAGCAGTGGCATACAAACCACCCTCGAAGGGAGGCAGAACGGAGATGGGGACAAAGCGGATGCGGTAGGTGCCTTCCTTCAAAGCCATTTCGAATTGTTGTTAGTGAGGTAGAAGATGCAAGAGTCGTTTGATACTGCAGTGGTAGGGATGTTGCAGCAGCTTTATACTTCGATAGCTACCCATAATTTGTCTCCGGGCATGTCAAGCACCGGAAAAAACACAACAAGAAGTCCTAGAGGGGGTAGGAAGGCGTTTCGGTGTGTGCGATACGTGAATGAGGAATGCGCTGTCAGACTTTGGCAGGTATCTTGGAAGTTGATTATCGCTGGCAGATCTGTAGGTGCCTCAAGCCAGGACTCCAGAAAACTATCATAAACTCGATTCAAGGAATTTTATGACAGTCTAGTCAGGAATTGACCTCACATATTAGCCCTGGCCTACTATAGCAATATAAGCGCTCGTTTACCTAGCTGGAGATGTATATTGATCTCTCTGTGAAGGCGCCGTTGCATCATCTAGCCGCACGCCGAGCTGGGACAGCCTCCTATACCAAGATGACATCCCTGCCCTCCGCTCTCCTTTGACGAAGCACTTGTTCTGAGGCCTAGCTTCTGGAGAACGTCTGGAATGTCCTGGAATTTGGATTAAAAGCAATACCCGTTTTGGTAGTGTGGAAGCTGCGGACCCCAGATGTCCGTGTCAGGTGTACATAGAACATAGGGGTTTGTTTTTTTGCGCAATTGTTTAGCTTGTCTGACAATGCGCAACCTACGAAACGCCGACAGGCTTACGTGACTATGAGTGGCCGGATGGGGCTGACATCCTGGGGTATGATGAACGATTGAATGCACGACATTGAACGGTGCCATCTGAAAAAGATTGGCTGACGTTCAGCCTGGAAATTCTAAAGAATATGTCACTGCTTACCCTGGAAGTTGGCGGTCTTTGTAAGTAGTCTGTCAGGCGGGAAACGGATGTCTTTGAACCGGAATCCCTGAGGAAATGTTAACAAAAGGTGTGAATATACAACTTCTCTCCCTCGTGTCGTTTTTTTTAAAATTATCTTTCCTTCCTTTCGCATCTTCCCATATCACCGCTTGCAATACCAGCGATCACACTCTAAAATCAGACTACCACCGAGCGTGATGTTGTGGGGAGCGTTGTCTACAACGAGGAAGCTGAGAGGCGAAAAGGTTCACACGCTCAATGAGGACTACGTCGCACGGAATTTCTTGTCCGGAAATTCACAGCCCCGGAATCCTATACATGTCATGTGGAAGCAGCGTTCTGAACAGAAATGAGGGCATGCCCATTGTATTTCAGCGGCGTACTGAATTGGCTTGCTTCGGAATCGAACCCCTCCGGGTCCCCGACGCGTGTTGAGAAGTTTGATGTATTCATTCAGAAGTTCTGAGAAGACGTCGTAATATGGTATCAGATGCCCGGGTTACAGAGTCCTACGATCGCTGGAAATGCACCAAAACACCCGGCAACATGGCTAGCATCTAACCAGTCCACGACTCTTGAAAAAAGCCAGAGGCTGTTGGGGTTTCGTAATTTTATTGTTTCATGAGACGAGGAACAATTGACAAAAATAGCGCTGGCTAAGTCACTAGGCTTCCTTGACTCTTGTTGCGATCATCAGAAGCTTTGAAGGAACAATCAGACAGCTGGTACCGAGCCTAGTAGATCAAAGGGGTAGGGCCGACTCACTTTCAACTACCCCTGCAGTCTTCTGGGAGTGAAAAGGCCCTGAAAGCCATGACCAGAGATTTTCCGACGCAAGAGGAATGGCTAACAAAGACAAGATATCACGGTCTTTTGGATACTCGAGAGTCGGACTGATTGGTCTGTTTGAGTAGTCAATATAATACTGTATTATCAGTTCGTGGCGGCGAT
The DNA here is from genome assembly GCA_018524895.1 of Podaxis sp. C-F-101400. Classification (NCBI taxonomy): domain Eukaryota; kingdom Fungi; phylum Basidiomycota; class Agaricomycetes; order Agaricales; family Agaricaceae; genus Podaxis; species Podaxis sp. C-F-101400. Next base: position 42,675 of record JAEUWR010000191.1, read on the forward strand.
GGTGGTGGCTATCGTGGGTACGATCAGAAGTGTGATTCGGTATTGCCGACTTCGGCATGACATGGCGGAAGATGACCGTGGAAAGCAAAATGTGTCGGATGCTCCGCCTGATTTGCACGAAAGAACGCATAAAACCATAGCGCAAGGTACAAAGTTATACCACGGCGGACCTGCTTGAGGCTGCAAAAGAGTACCCTGAACATGTAGAAACAATCCCCTACTCCAAATTAACTGATATCATGTGATGGGTGCCATGCGCCACCGCAACAGTATGTGAGCATCCTAACTGCTTCCCAAGGATTTGAAGAAGAAGCGACATGCTCCCTACTAATCTGATTGTGACCGATCTTCCGTATCAGAACTTGCCCCTCTATTCCATCGTGACTCATGACCACCATGAAGATCGACGAAACCACCCTCGGACCTTACCTCTCCAGACTACCCACCGAACTTCTCCTCGAAATCGCATTCATCCTCTGCGCACAATCCCAAAAGAACTACGCTACTCTCCTTCGCGTTTCGCGCACTCTATGCGACCTTTGCAAACTAGCATGCCTGCCCGTCGTCCCAATTGTGCTCGACACACCCCACCGGACAACACAATTCGCAGACTACCTTCGGACGGGTGACCAACTCGCACCACGCGTGCGTCGGTTGTGGATCTTCAGAGACCATTGCGGTGTTATTTCCACCTGCACCAACATCGTTGCACTCACGTGTGACGGGCACGACTTAATTCCCGTCACCTCGTCAGATCCCTTCCGCCACACACAGTTGACGGACCTGACGATCATGGGGTTATGGGACTTTTGGACGCCGTTCGCCAGCTCAAAGTACGGAAGGTCCTTGTGTGGGCAGTTACGCAGACTGTGGTTACTTGACCACCTGTTTCTGCGCGGGATTGAGATAGAGTGGCTAACATCGTTGAAGGAGTTGACGTACTGGACAATCGAACTGCGTGAGGATCGTAGCCAGTTCAAGAGAGAGCTGGAATTGTTGGATGCGCTGCCTGGGTTGGCAAGGTTACGAGTGCTAATGCGTTCCCCTTCACCATTCGTCTTTTCGCAGCTCCGCCAAATTAGCATTAGCGACCGTCGGCTCGAGGTGATCTCCTGGGGGAAACGCAATGAGGTGACGGAATGGATCAATCAGAGTGTCTAGGCCCGTTTATTGTACAAGGTATGTTCTCTCGTAATGTCGTCGTGCACGACGGGCCTCATCATGGCCAGGGAATCCTACGTCATAGCACGCGCGCTCGGTGGTGGCCGGGAATTGTTTTATGTACAGTATAATGATCGGCGTGTTCCTGTCTGGATCGACGCATTACATAGTTTGTAGTGAATGATTTGAAGCTTTTGAATGTGTGCAAGAGTAACCATCTCCTGCTAAGCCCCGTGGTCAACGGTCTATATATATAGTTGTCAAGGCTTCTGTCGTTCCACTCGCTCACCTAAACATTCATTATCCTCATGACAATCTGCAGGTCTTGTATCATTGTAGACGGACCTGCAGGGCATCGATATCATTCGGACCACTTCAGCGAAAAGATGCACTTACGGCAACAACCGCCACAACGCCTATTTTGGAAAGGGGGATTAAACTTCCGAACGCCCGTTTGACGCTTATCTTTTTCGTCACCAACCATGGACTGTAGTGTAGTATCTTAGCTCCATTTATTCTAGTGACAATCTAGTTTTGAGAGATTTCTCAAAAAAAAAAAAAAACGTCCATCCTCCAGAGATTCCAGGTATCAAAAGTGCATCTAATTATTAACGAACAAATACTTTTAAATAACCAAACCCGGGCTAGTACCCGCTGCTCAGCATCCAGAGCACTCGACTCACAACTTCCCCTTCCCCTTCCCCTCCCTCTCCTTGTCCTTCCTCTCCGCCGCTTCCAACATCTGCCTAACCTCCGTCGCAGCCTCCGCAAGATAATGCTTCAACTCCTCCGTCCTCCTCTTCAAACTCGTAATCGTCCATCTCACATACTCATCCCCAATCGAATACGACAACCCATACCCATCCGGCACAACCTCTCCATATCCCCACCCATCAAAGTACCGACTACTCAACTGGCTCGTACTCAACTCCCAATGACTCGACTTGCTGTATGCTTCATCCTTGTACAGCTCCGGCACCTCTTCACCCGCCTGCACAAGTTTCTTCAAGCCAAATAGATGCCGATCCACACCCTGTGCATCAGCAGCCCAAGTCGAGTATTGAATATGCCGCGCCACAGCTTTGCGGAACAATTCCCGGAGACGAATAGGATCAGACCACGCATGCGGGTCCAACATCGCCTCAGCCCACGCTTTACTCTCGTTACTTGCGCTCCTGATCACCTCCGTCCGACCCAACTGGAACTTGCGCGTTTGCGCAGACTCGTAAGTGACACCAGGTCTTCCGAACATCTTGTGGAACGCGAGTTGCTTGACGAGTTGGGCCCAGGCATCTGGAGAGAATTTATAGTGCTTCATGAGGTTCTTGCCGTAGCCCTCATAGTGGAGCACGTGGAGGTCGTGTTTGGATACGAGGTCGTCGAAACGTTGGGTGGCGCCAGTAATGAGCGATTTGACGGTATCGTTGAGTTTAAAGTTGAGTTGTTCGGGTCCGGGGAGGGCAGAGGGGTTCGAGACGGTAGGGGCACCTAGGTCGACTTTCCCACCGGCGAGAGTGGCAAGGATGAATTCATTCATACGAAGGGTTGGGGTACCATCCATACACGAGTGCTCGCCAAGGAATCCAGAGCGACCGTTCTCGTATACAATAACTATACATACACTCATCAGCACAAACCCCTCACGTATCAGCAGCAGATCACTCACTTTGATGCTTGTCGTAAAACCTGTTACGACCATCACCAACCCATGTTCCCCAGCTAATATCCTCCCTCGTGACCGGCTTGGTATCGTCCAAAGCAATGACAATCATCGCACTCTCAATCTTCCTCAACAACGCCTCATTCGTCCCATCCGGAGATGCAGCCAACAACGCCTCCCTCGCATCCGTCCACAAATCTCTATTATCGCCCGTAAGCGCACCAACGGGGTATGCATCCGGAGTCTCGCCAGCAGCAGCAATAATCCTGTTGAACTGGAGTTCCAGCTCGGCGGCGGAAAGTTCCCGACCAGAGGCATCGGCAAGCGGAGCGATGAAGAACTTGTTCTTCCGGACAACGGCAATATGGTTGTGCGTCTTGGGATCAAACTTGTGCGCAGTATCAGATGGCTTGACAGGGTATCGTGAAGAATGGAATAGCCATTTGTACGAGGCCATGCACAACGGGGCGCCTTTAACTTTTTCGGGTTCTAGACGTCCACTACATAATAATTAGCATAAGCAAACGGCAAACTGCCGAGATGGATCACGACCACGTACCTCTCGACAAGTTCACGGAAAGGCAAAATGGCCTTGACAAGACTCGCAGCTCGCTTGGCCTGGTCTTTCCGGAATTTATCATCGGCATGGACAAAGAAGTAGCTGACGTAGACAACGACGGGGTCGCGGTATCCCATGTACGCCACGTCATTCCACCAGTCAGACAGCCAGTTCTTCACACCTGGCTGCGCCGCACGGTCTTGGAGGCGTTTCTGTAGCTGGACAGCCTGCGGGGATGCGAGAAACTTGTCAACCACATTTTGGGTGCGCGCGAACGCCTCGGGGGTAAGGAGTGGCTGGACAGTCTCAAGATATTTTGAGCATGTCGACTGAAGAGTTGGCACGGGAAGGTTTGGCAGGGAGGCCTGGTAGCGCAACATGGGAGGAGCAGAGGGCTCGACAGCGTAGCCCGGTGGAGGATCCTGGGGTGGCGGTGCCGACGAGGCCGAACGAGCCATCGGGCGCTGAACGAAAATGTTACCAAAATAATTAAATAAATAGGCTGGATAAACTGACAATGAGTCTGGACGAGGCACGGGTTGAGAGTCTGAGCATGGCGGATGGAGAGGGAGGAGAGCGCGTACCAGATATAAATAGGTGGAGATAGAGCGAACGGATAGAAATTGATTACACCTCCTCGCCCGCCTTTATGAACCCTCTCTCTCTCCGGCTTCCGGCTCTCCACCCCTACACGTGATATATCCCGGATCACCCGGCTCATTACTCTACATACGGTTCTTGTACATCTCCAGAAAGTCTACTACCCCAACCAGTACATCTCCCATCTTCTCCTCTTCCTCATCTTCCACCTCTGCCTCCTCCTCTTCCTCTGCAGGCGTAATCTTTGCCTTTTTCTTCTTCTTTTTCTTATTGTTCTTGTTTCGGTTCTTCCGACTCCCACTACCCCCCAGCGCACCAATGTCCACCCCACTGAGATCCAGTATCCGCCCCATGCTCCTCATGTGCGCCTCCACCTGTTCCCGGTGCATCGCGTTCTTCCGCTCTATAAACTCCTCGATTATATCACCATAGTCTTCCACCCACTCTTCCAATTGATCCAATGTAAGGATATACCGCTTCGTCCCGGTGGCAAACACATGCTGCTGGTACGATAGCACGTATCCCTTTCGCGTTATTATTAGCTTTCGGGTGCAACCGTCATGAATCATCAGCGTCGATAAACTTACAATCACAATGAACCGCTTCGTGGTCGAATCCTGGCCCATCAGCAGATGCAACAGCGCCGTTTTTGGCCCATACTCTTGATACTGGCGATAGCCTTTGTCATGCAACCGATGATACTCCTTTTGCTCTTCTGGTGTCAGATCTGTATCCCAGCTCAGCATCTGGGCCGTCGCAGCTACACACATCACCCAATCAACCAACGGCATCACAAAATAGAACACTCCAGTACTTACGCAAAGCACCAAATTCCTGAGTAGCACATTGCACAAATAACACTGCAGCCGCATGTTCCTCTTCGGTGAATGGCAATCCCAGTGTCCCCTCTGCACCCCAATCCGTCTTGGTAGGAGCCTTGACCCGCTTAGTCAACGCGCCAAACTTGCTGCCCCCGCTACTCCCACCCCCACTCCCACCACTCCCGCTCTTATTCCCCGCCCCTTCACCCTCCTCCCGCAACGACCACCTCCGTCTTCCCATCGCACTGTACCTCTTCTCTTCCTCCTCCTCCTCCCTCTCCCTCTCGCGTTCCCTCAGCCTTTCTTCCAGCACCTTCCGTTGCTCCAGGTATTCTTCATACACGTTCTTTAGCGGTCGACACCGGTTCTCAATCCACCTAATCACCTCCTCTGGCCCCTCCTTCTTGTACCCCTCCTGAAACTTTACTATCTCCGCTTCGGCCTCCTGCGCGCGTTGCAACTGTCTCGCACGCTGACGCTCTTCCGGATCCATCGCCGCAAACTCCTCGGGGGTATAATGTAACGGTGGCCGCGGCTGTTGCGCTGCCTGCTCAGCCTGCTGCTGTAGCTGCACCTGCACCCAACTCGGTAGCTGCTGAACTGCAGCATCATGCCCGTGTTGTGACGCCGTACTCTGAAACGCGTCCATCAACCCTCGTATCTTCTGGTTGTACAACCCCACGAGGTATTGAATCTCTGCCAGCATGCTTTTCAGCATATCGACAGTAAGCACGTATCGTCGTTCCCAGTCTGCTTTCGTCAAGAGTGTCTTCTGGTATACAATTTGCGACGCCTATCCAAAGGGAAAGTAAGAGAGCGAGTCGTGTGAGCGAACCACAAGGCCCAAGAGGTTCACAAGACAATACAAGAACTCACAATAATGATCATCCGCTTGATATAGTTCTCTTGCTGTAGTACATCATGTATCATAGCGAGCTTCGTATCAATCTCTGCACAGGCCTGCGATACCTTATCCAACAGCGCATGATGTTCCGGAAGCTTCTCTGCAGGCACAATAATAGAGTCCATGGTATTGTCCAGCGACGCCTCAGTAACTGTGCACACACGATTAACAGCCCATCAACGCCTAGCCAACAGCAGAACTTACTGTTACATTCCTGAATAAGCCTATACACCACCTCAAACGACGCCTTCGATCCCATTTTGGGCTCTGGCGGGGGCAGCGGCTCACCCTTCAACCCCGACGATATAAACCGCACACCCGTATGCAACGATCCAGCAGATGGCGGGGCTGGTAGCGCCGGCACACCCGATGAATTAGGGACAGGCGGGACAGGTCCAATCGGCGGTGCACTCGGGGGCGGTGGAACCTTCATCCCCGGCAACACAATCCCCACCGCCACAGACGTCGTAAACCCAGGCCTCTCCCTAACCCCCGACGAACCCTCCCTCATCTCCTTCAACTTCTCCCTCACCCTCGCCACCATCCCAACCATACTCTCCGAAGCTTTCACCTTGTTCCTCAACTCCCCTTCACTCAACTGCGTCCACTCCAACAACAAAAACCGCTCTTGTGCAGAGATATTGTCGACGTAGCTTTGTTGCAGGCCGACGTACTGTGTGAGGAATTGTGTGAGGGGTATACCATGTGGTATCAGTGTGTGTGTTGTATGGGCATGTGCGACAGCTTGGGCCGTCGCCTGAGCGTGTGCCTGGGCTTGAGCAGCTTGTGCTTGTGCGGTAGCTTGCATGGCGGCTTGAGCGCGTGCACGATTCTGAGCGATGTTTTCTTTGATTGCTTGGTCAAAGAACGTGAGATAAAGTTTGTAGACGCGTGAGAGATGTTGCGCGACTGTACTATTATTCGATGCTGTGGAGGGGGACACTGAAGTCTGGGATTGAGGTGCCTGCTGTGACGATGGTGGTGGTGTAGATGATGGTGGTGGTGGTGATGGAAGAGAACCAGACGGAGATGGGGTGGCTGACACAGGCCGCTCCTTATTTGAATCTGTAAACCAGCGCTGGGGAGTTGACAGTGAGAACGGATCGTTGAATCCCATTCGCTGTGCAATTTCCCCCCACAGCCCATTCTCGTTCACCTGCAAACACCGCCACGCTCAAGTCAGCACTTTCATTTACTCATTCTATGAAAGCAGACACTCGCCTTGGCCTCTCCGCCGAGTTTAAACACGAGGAGGTGCAGTTGATGGAGATCGACAGAGGTGCCGTCGAGGACGAGGTGGGAGAGGTCAAGGGATATGTTCTTGTGGGCACATATGGCGCGGTATGTGGCATCGAACTGGGCCTTGTCGGCAAATGGGTAGATTGTCCCTGGTCCTGACGGTGGCATCGTCTGTCCTGGCCTGTCCCCTCTCCCTTAATCTGCTTTTATCGTCATTGGCTGACTAAGCACCTCTTCACAACCCACAAGCCAAGTGAAAGCATTAAACACAAAGCCGTCCTGTTGTCAGTCTGTGAAACTAGCCATCCTCAGGCATCGAAAAGGAAAACAACATAGACAGAGCTCCACAATACACGGGCCAAGGGCGCCGTCTGTCGTCCTGTCCCGAACAAACCACTTCGGGGGAGTACTTGGTCCTTTGGCCTCCTACCGCAGGAGAACATGACGACGAAACCTAAAACGCACCTTCCAAGCTCTTCTGCGTTTCTGTCGTGCGCAGCTTCTATCTCTGCCACTTATAGAGCAGAGAAAGGGCAAAATACAACGCGTTCTGTCTATCACTGATCATGTTCAGACCTGACACTCAAGTAACTTGAATTTGCGTTCTACTGTCTACTGTTGACTATATCATTAATGGGACTTGAAAAATCCACGAAGTTTTCGGTATCATTTCCGAATCGAGTACAATAAACAGGCCGAGGCGTCACCGGATTGTCGACCACAGATGGGTCAAACATCCTGCTTGGCCTGGTCCAGGTATACTTGCTGTTGCGGTGTCTTGAGGCTCAACAGGAGCTCGCTTCAATTCCTTGCAACACTTAAACTTGCACGATGTAGAGCCAACCTCCAGTCCCTTCCAGTAAGTGCTTGCATTTGTTGGGATCAGGTGAGAAATTAATCATCACGCTGATGCCGAAAAGCACGACACGAGCTAAGTATGTATCAAGAGGAATGGATATGTGCAAAGAAAAGTAGGACATCATGAATGCCTCCGTTGGATTGTATGTGACCTTGCCAGCTGTATCTTGAGGATTCGCCAAATGCTGTGGGTTATAAGGCTGATCGGTTCATTGGGCATACGAATAGCGGTATAGAGCTTCTCATCCGTGAGCGCACCAATCGAGGAGGCTTCCGAAGAGCTGAATACGTATGTGGATGAGTACATGCTGTCCTGATGTCACGGAGAAATTTACGGGGGGCACACTGGACCCAGGGCCATGACACACAGGGGGAACCCCCGAGTTTACGTCTGTTTGGCACTATAATGAACCCTGCTTGGCACATTCATTCACTCTCCCAAAGTCGTTCTGGCGTCCTGGCTCAGGCTGAGAAGAAGCTTGACGAAAACGATGCCATCTGACAATGTTGAAGATTTCCGCCGTGTATTAAGCGCCGCAAAGCAAATCCTTGTTGTCAGTGGCGCAGGTTTGTCCGCTGCCTCTGGTATTCCAACTTTCAGAGGAGCTGGCGGCATGTGGCGCAAGTACGATGCAATATCACTGGCTACCCCGCAAGCATTTGCGGAGAACCAGTCTCGCGTATGGCAATTCTACCACTATCGACGCGAGCTGTCAGATAACTTCACTTCTTAACTTCTTCACTTCTTACAATGCTCTCAGGGTGCTCAAGGCGGTCCCAAATCCCGCCCACTACGTCCTCGCTCGTCTGGCCCTGCCTGATATCCGCAAGAAAGTCGCTCCGAATTCCCAACTCACGCACGTCACGCAGAATGTCGACGGGCTTCTGACACGAGCATTGGAAGAAACGAAAGCTTCCTACGGAACATCTGGGCCACCCTCAGAAATAATCGAGATGCATGGACGGCTCTTCGATGTCGTATGCACCGCACATGATTGTTCCTATCGCGAGACGAATTACCAATCCCCCATCTGCCCTGCACTCGCAGGGACTGAATTGATCGTCGAGGGCGGTACAACGGATCCCATAGTACAACGCGCTGATCTGCCCCACTGTCCCCTCTGCGGTCAGCTGTGTCGTCCAGGCGTTGTGTGGTTTGGAGAACAACCCTATCGTATCCATGACATCTTTAACCTTGCAAACAAGGCTGATCTATGTATCGTCGTTGGAACATCAGCTCTGGTGCGTATCATTCTCCTGCCCCGCCACTATTGGGACCCTCTTCAACCACTCCGGAATAGGTCCAGCCTGCCTCCCAGTTGGGAGGAATAGTCAAGGCGAACGGAGGCCAAGTCGCAGTGTTCAATATCGAGGCAGCCAATCACACAGAAGAGGCTGATTTTCTCTTTCTGGGACCCTGTGAGGAACGTCTTGGTCAAGTTTTTAATGTTTAAAGTTACCTCGTAACCTGCCTACTACCCATTGGAACATTCTTCCTTCTCGATGCTTTTCTTTCTTTCTCTTCGAAGTGTAACAAAGTGTAATGTAGTGAGATTGATGGAATGGCAAACCTCACTTGTTCACACAAGTTGTTCGTAGCACTAAGTATACGTGCTGATAGTGCACACTTCGGATTCGTGAGAATCAGGTGCATATCGGAAATTAGACGCACAATATTGATCGGACATCGTGTTCCGACTTGACAAGCAGATGCAGGCCTCCGTACCTCTACATCAGGCCTCGACCAATTGTGAGATCCTAGGATATTCCGAGGCGTACTCCATGACACTACCAGAGTCATTAACAGCGACGGGCCATTAATGGATGGCACAGGCTCCGTCGGTCACCGCCAGTTACAAGACCAGATTCCGACTTGTATTCTTCGGATAGAAACCAAATATCGTCTCGTATGCTACTCGTTACAACTCCATATCCTTACACATAGCTAATCGATCATACAAGACAAGGGATCTCACAACTGATTGTAGGGAAAAAGATACTCCCACATTTCATACGGATTTTCGGCATAATCGACCTGGATAAATGCGAGGCTTTTGTCGCCCCTTCCAACCAATTCAACGTAGAGGGATGGGACACTCTTAGCAAGGGTGGCAAGATGCTGCCGAACGCGAGTCTCCCACTCCGAATCCTCTCCCAAATGAAGAATCTTCCCATGACATATGTACTCTCCTTCTTCCACGAACTGTGGAAGTTAAGTCTAAATAAGCAACATGACGACAGGAAGACTTGGTGAGCGATACTTACGTTGTAGCCTGATACAAAATAAACCCCGCTCGAGTCCCAATTCCATTTCATTTTTTCTTGGAAGGATTCCATCTCGTGGTCGTTCGATTTATACCAGTGAATGTGGGTCTGGTCACTCAAGTCAATACGATCCCACTCCAGAGATTGGATCGGGACCCTTTGAAGAAATCTCCATTCCTCGAAGCGTGGTCGAAATGCCTAGCACACACGTCAACTTAATGCCTTGTCTCCTGGGAAATGCTCACCGTGTAGCACAGAGAAATTAGGTGCGTCAGCGCAGCGGAGGCTTTTGAAAATCGTTCCCGGAAATCCAAGGCCCTGAAGAATGGATAAAGGCTACCAAATCCGTCCCAAACCATCTTGTCAATTGTTTCAGGCGCAATCATTAACATGTAATTGAGGGAAAGACCAAGGATCCTTTGTCGGTACTGTTCCTCGTCTTCAACCTCCCAAGCCAACTTTATCCGAGAAATTTGAATATCTGAACCAGCTAGAGTTCCTGTGAGTGTCTTCTCCGGCTGCTAGTACGGTAGGCTTACTTGTATTAACAGCCTCCATCAAAATTCGATGGCTGATCCAGAAAACCTTCCTCCTCGCCTGTAACGGATCTATGTAAAAGCGCCCGGAGCGAGAAGGCGAAGTAAGGTAATCAGTGAAAGACGCGTGGAAAGGGTGTGGAAGCTTTTTCGATGCATCCTCGATGGATGGAATGTTGAGAACTGGATGGAGCCTCTGAAGCGATCCATAGACATCTGCCTGGCTAAGCCCAAGCCAATTGCCCAATACATCGAGAGGAGCGGCGGGAGTACGAGGGAGCGAAAACGTCAATACCTCTTGCGTAACCGGAAGGATATCCTGAGGGATCGTGGAAAGAATGTCGGAGTAAAGGGCATCGAGAGCTGTGAATGGATTGACTTGGTCTTTAGACTGGGGAACGAAGTCGATAATCTTGAGGACTTTCTGAAGTTGAGAGATGGGGTTCCCATAAGCCACGTTATCGACGTATCGGATAACAATTGCAGCGAAGATGAACAGGCCGGATGCTCTGGTCGCAAGTAAGGCGAAGTCAGTCTCTGACGGCCACTGTTTCATCGAGCGGGGAAATGACGCAGGGTATGCCTCTCTGATCCGGTTGAATTCATCTCGTAAAAAGCGCTCGACATCAGAGCAGGCCTGATTGGAGTTATGGGGCACCTGGATATCCAGAAAGCTCGCTCGGACCGCCTGAGAAGAGAAAGCGACACGTAGATGGGGTTCAGGGCGGCTGGCGATGATCCAAATTAGGGGCGCCTCTGGGTGTTGAGACACAAAACGCCCAATAAGAAGGACAATATCATGCTGTGCTGATTCACCCATACATTCGTCCAAACCATCCAGCACTATCAACACGATTTGGTCGAGTCCATCGAACAATTTCTGTTCAACGAACGGTTTGACGATGAACCACTTGAATTGCTCGACTAATGACTTCCCAACGAGTTTGGGGTTCACGGAGAGTAGCTCTAGTACGTACTTCCGATAAACTGGATATTTGACAGTGAGCTGGTACGCGATGGTAGCGAACACTCGTTGCGGGTCATCACGTTCGTTGAGTCTCGAGAAAAACAATGTGGCACCGAGGACAGAAGTCGGGGAGTCGGATTCAGTTTCTGCGAGTGTCTGAATGATCGCGGATTTGCCGACGCCCGCAGGACCGTGCAACCATACGAACTTCTTCTCGCGGGAGGTGTTGTGTATCCATGCCTGAAGATTTCCGGAGATCTCGAGTCGTGTGCCGGGGTGGCAACGCGGGGGAGGATAACGTTCGGATGAGTCGAATTCGGCCCCTTGGATTGCATGTTGCGCGAGTAATCCTATTACTTGTCTAACTGTGAGGCTGAAATTTTATGCTTGTTACCAGCGGGGTACTTACAATGACTGTCATAGGGGTAGGTGATATTAATCAATGTCGGATTGTTGACTGTGAAATGGTGCGCATTATGAAAGAAACCAGATGGGGAGTCTTGCTTTACGGGTAAGTGGGCGGGAAACTTTCAAGAGATAATGGCAGACCTTGGGGTCTTTGGATGTTGACGAGGATGTTCTGGTCCATGGCAGTAGGGTCGTCGGGAGGACTGGGCATGGCGGCTACAGAAGCTGTGAAAGGGTGTGCATCAGTAACTTATGCATGTGACGATCAATGATTCAGTGCGTGACTGATGACGGACTTATTTACAGTCCTCGCTTTTATGTCGCATGCACCGAGTCAGCGTGGATAGGTCCTGCAGAGCTACAAAAGTCAGCGAAAGAACCATCGTCTTTTGTCACCTACACGAAGAGCCACACATAATGAAGTAGACTTGAATACATCTTAGGGGAGGGTTTAGGGTCGGTCAAGTCGTGCACAACATCTGGTGGCAGAGACAAAAATAAAACACCAATAAAACACTCACATACACACCCTTCCGGCGCTCAATTCCATCGGATCCCTCTCTACTGCCTCCTGACCAGCCCGACCACCAACCATGGACCAGATCATCACTTTGACCTCTCTTTATTCTCTTCTGGGCGTTGCAACTATCGCTGGAGCTGCTAAAGTTGCGTCTTCAGCTCTCCTCCCAAAGGATGCGTCCCGCAAGGACCGCTGGACTTTTATCTGGCTCGTAGGTCCGATTACCTGATGAGATACAGCTCACAATGACAGTCCAACCCTCCTGTCTTCAGGCATTTGACGCTCTCATTCACTTTTCCTACGAAGGTTCTTGGCTTTATCACTCCACCTTTGGTCGCCAGGTGAACAGCGGCTCTGGGCCTCTGGCGGAAATGTGTAAGGCATCTCTACACACTCCTAAACAGTGATTGACTACAACCTAATCCAGGGAAAGAATATAGCGCGGCAGACTTCCGTTGGGGAGTTGCTGATCCGACCGTTGTCTCCCTCGAAATCCTTACTGTTCTTGGTGCAGGTCCTATGTGCCTCTACATTGTTTACCAAATTGTCAAACGTGACCCCGCAAGGCATTATTGGATCGTCGTGTTGAGCACTGCGGAGCTGTATGGTGGTTGGATGACTTTCTGTCCGGAGTGGTTGACGGGAAGCCAGAACTTGAACACCTCTAACTGGCTGCATCTTTGGGTGTACCTCTTCGTGAGTCTGTCCCCTAATTTTGTGGTGGGTGGCCGTTGACCCAGCCTTTGGCGTATTTCAGTTCATGAACATTATGTGAGTCCATAATCTGGTTCCTTTGACATTGGCTTTCGCTGAAACAGTGAATGCTTCCAGCTGGGTTGTCATCCCTTTGATCTTGATGGTTGATTCCTATGGTTACATCGCCGGCGCTCTCCGTAGCACTCAAAAGAAGACTAAATCCGCCTGATTCCGTCTTCGTCCCAAGCTAAACCTTGACTTACATCCTACTATATCCGTAACCGCCTGTGTTGATATCTGATATACCCTGGTTTTCATATCCGCAAGACAGGGTTGTCGTGGAACAGGTCAGTCATAGCATCATTCAAACATGTCACGCGCCACAACATAAACTGTAGTAAGTAAGGATGAGCTACGCGCGCCAAAACATTAGTTGCAGTCCAAGCGTCCAAGCATTAACCATCTACGAATATTCTACGACAAACGACGTGACATGAATAGAGAACGAATCAACGCCCTCCTTTAGTAGCACGGTCGCCTCAGCGACTCTTGACGATCTTGAATTGTTGGGAAATGTTGCCCTATCCAGAAGTCAGTTGATGATTTTAAGGATGAACAGGAGGATAGGGGGCCTTACAGAATCTCCGAAAACTAAACACAAGGAAAGTGAGCGTCAATTAGTATGGAGAAATCACCTAATGCTCACCAACACAGATATAATCGCTCCTCTCTCTCAACTTGGTCGGGACTCTGACAGGAACATAACCTGCGTCCATGCGGAACCCAGTAGCCAGCGGATTTCCTAGGTCGGCAGGTGAGCGCTCGTCAATCGACTCTAGAAAAGCCAGCGCTCACTGATGTCAAGGTGTTCGCTACCATTCTCCAAATACCCGAGAAGAACGATACCGGTTGCTTTGCGCTTTTCGTTGGGAAGGTTGACTGTATCTGTCAAACCCGACAAAAATCACCGTTTTAACCTAACACTCTCAACAAAAATGGATAGAGAAATATACCCCAGGTCACATTCTGAATCGAACCCATGGACCAAATCGCCGCACCGTCAGGATAGGTGATACGTGGGTTGAAGACAATCTTGGAGTCCCTCTCAACGACGTCGAGGGGCGCCGCCAAAGAGAGGCAATGAGGGTTCGAGAGGGAGAAGAGAAAGGCGGTAGCAACGACGGAAACGATGGCAGTGAGTTTGAACATCTGCAAAATGGTGTAGAATCGAAGTCTAAGAGTACGTGATACAAAAGGGTAAAGTAATGTAAAAATGTGAAGGGTTCGGCTGAACAAAGGACAAGGAGAGGGCGAATGCGGAGGAACAAGTAGGAATGAAGGGGAGCAGTAGAAGTATAAGAATGCGTAGTAAAGGAGCGGGAGGGTTATATACTTGTTGGCTTTCGGTTTAACCGTCCGTCGACGCACTTCTTCGTAGTGGTTCCACAATTTCCTTCCGACTTAGGGGAAAAAGAAGCCCGAATTTACCAGCAAATCGGAAGGCACGAGGTGAACTTTTGAGCAACGTCCCTGCCAAAAACGGAGCCCGCCATCAGCCTATATAGCACACGACACCAGCACTGTGAGGCGCGTGCAAAGGCCGCTTCAACAAGACGATGCCAGCAGCTTGGCAGGTCAACTTCGTTGCCTATTTTGACGCATAAAGCATGGCTTGAGCGAAGTGATGCTGAGATCACCACCTGAGCAAAGGAAACCTTGTATTTCGCGACTTCCTGCGCGATAGAATGGCTAGGTAGTTGAATGTCCTCGCTAATGCTTGCGCCAATCCTCGGACGCTGGACGATAAACTTTCTATTGCGTTGGCGATCCATCACCCAAAGGACGCAACACAATCTCAGCGAAGCTGCAAGCGGCTGCTTTCAGCCGGGTTTTTACTGCGGCGACGGGAATGTGAGATACTGGGGCCCTGAAAGAACCCATCACGGCAAAGCTCTCGAGATTCCCGGGAAGGAATTGCGGTTGCCAAGTCATCAAACTGGCTATAGTGCATTTCGAACGTCTCTCGACCTCTGGGGAGCGCATTGAGAGTTCTCCGTTACGGAGAAATCGAGAATGCTAGAGAAATATTGAAGTAATTCTGGGTCTAGAGCCTTGACTTGTCTTCTTTGAAGAAAGGGTGACTCAGAACCCGAGAGCGAACCAAAAGGACATCACTTCATGGGCTGATCGTGACCGAGAAGACAGGTTCTAGGCGTGCTTTGATACCCCTTTCAAACAGAGTAAGGTAGAATCACGGGTGACGCTGGCGCAACAGACTGTACCACAATGAATATTACTCACAACGCGTGGACGAGAAGTAGCGGCGGGAATCAATCAAGAATCCTGGGTCTTGAACACCCATTGGGAAGCAGCCGCGGAAAAGCGGAGACCAATTCAACAACTGGGGACGTCTTATCTCACGGGAGGTGTTTGAGCTTTGGATGAATTCAGTCTAGACGGGTGCTGATCTAAATACCACGTCTAATCGGGTTGACAGGGCGTGGTACGAAAATGAAGGCCAGGACCAAAGGGAGGAAGAGGGTATATGAATGACAATGAGGAGATCAATAACTGGAGAAACTTGTCCAAATGTCACAGTGGTGTTGGTGGGCATAATGTGCATGAAAGGCTTGGACAAAGACTGGATAAGCATACGGTTTCGGTTTTCCGACCTCGCTTGCCCAAGAGTAGCGGACCATCGGACCGGGTAGACAAAGAGAATAAGCGCATCAACGGCCTGATGGTCTAGTAGTATGATTCCTTGTTAGGGCTTTACAAAGCGATTCGAGGAGGTCCCGGGTTCAATTCCCGGTCAGGCCCAGTGTGTGTTTCTTTTTGCGCTGCAGCAGGAGGCGATCTGATTTGTGACGTGTCATGTGAGTCGTGACGGTCCACGCGCTTCGCGTCTGGGAATCAATTGGACTCTTGCGTGACTTGGACTGCACCATCACCTACCACCACCCAACACACGGACACTCGCAAGCGGTGCCGTCGGCCGGATTGGACGACAGCATCAGCATCATCTGTATATAAGGTGAGCAATGCTATGCTACTGCGAACTCATTAATGATTATGAAACAGTCGATAGGTCTTGAATGGCTCAAATAGCAGCCACTAATGACAATAGTGTTGCCGTGCCCATCTCCCCACTCCATCCTTGTTGCGATTAGGGCAAGACACTGTATATACGCTGCCCTGTGACCATCTATCTATATCGTGAATCCCCCACCCCATCCCATGGCAAACGGGCCACCTGCTCAGGAAATCAAACCGACTTCTCCCCTCGACTCTGACAAATACTTCGCTTCTCCCCTTGCCACTATTCTCGAATCCATCAATGACTCCCAAAATGAATATATCACGCTGCACGACCTGGCTGAAGCCTATGCCACCTTATCCTACAGGGTTCGCCTGCAAGCTCCAGCACTTTTAGCAAACAATCGAGTCTTCCCTGCCCTCAAGTCTTTCCAAACGAATAACGCCCCGTTTTCGCTCTGTCTCATTCGCGATATCGGCCGTTGTCTGCTCAATCCTTATTCAATATTCTCTCAACCGGAATCCGTCGACGATGACAGCTCAGTTATTGAAGAAGGGACGGAACGTGCCCAGGCATACGCAACCCTTTCCCATCACGTTCTTGTATTTTTATCCGATGTATTCTCATTCATGCCTGTAATGAATAGTTTTTCTGGTTCGTCATACCTGCTTTTAATCACTATCTTGACTCTGATCTGTCTCCTTCAGCCAATCAGCTTAGAGATTTATTGCGAGAGGTTCTGCTTATACTCTGCAATCGTCATCTACCGACGCCCAATTTCAAGAAAACTTGGGATCTTGCGGTCTGGATCTTGACATCCCAGCGTCTTCCGCCCGACATCTTGCTGTCGCATAAACAAGAACTCGAAACCGTACTTACCAGGTTGGTGCAAGGAGATTTTGCTGGTAATTCACTTAAGATCGAGGGACTGAAGGTACGCAGCCATGTGTCCCATAACTTTTCCAGTGCTGATAATATGCAGTTATTTTCTGTTCTCTTCCGCACGCAAGCATCTGCATTCATCGATTCACTGTTATCGCTATACCCATCGATCCTTGCTTTCTCGACCGAAGATGCTTTCGACACTCAGATGCAGACGCTCAAAACCCTCCGTTGTGTTGTCTCCATCAAATTAGACTCACCGGATGCCCGGTGGTCACGCAAGATCGCTTCGCTAACTCGTTCCTTCATCAAAGCCCAGGCGGCGAAACGCAAAGCATCCCAGGGGACCTCCCTTCAGGATATTCTGTTCTCAGCAATGAAGGGCACAGATGGCTATTGGAACACCAAAGGTCCCTTATGGGCCTCACTCATGGTAGCATGTCTTGTATGCCTAACCGATGCCGATCTATTCACCCACCCACAATCCTTGAAACTTTTTCTCTCTGTCCTCGCCCAAGCGACCAACCATAAACGCACATACGTCAGGGCACTTCACCCGCATATATGGAATTGTCTTGTATGGTGTTACTCGCGTCTGCCGTTCTCGACGAAAGATCCTCACACGGGCCAAGACTTCGTCGAAATTAGGAAGCGAGCATTCCTTGTTTTGCGACAGGAGCTCAAAGGCGGGATCGCCACTGCACTCATTGCATCGTTCCTTTCGTCTCCATCATCCACTTCGGAAGGGATGGCGCCCGCCTTGGATATCATCAAGACTCTGCTGTCTGCTTCAAAGGAGAAACAAGTACAGGAAGGGATCAAGATTCTGGCCCGCCTCGTCGGTAATGTTGGCTCACCCACCGCTGGTTTACAGAGTGATCTTAGGGACCTATGTGATATCCTGGTGCGCGACCTTTTTGTTGCATCGTTCTTGGATCTGCCCGTGGACCAAATGAAGGCACTTTCTGATCGTCTTCCGGGACCCGATCATCGTTTTATACGGCCATTGGAAGAGAACCAGATTCGCAAGAATTGGGGGGAATTTCTTCAGCTATGGGCGCATGGTGTAAACTGTATACGTGGCTTAAGTATTAATCCCGATCAATACGAGGTAGGTGTAGCCTGTGCACTTTCGGAACTCAAGGCTAACTCTTCCAATCTGTCCGACCGTCCAACCCAGGACCAATTATTAACTATATGGCAAACTCTACTCCTGGCCCAATCTCGACTCACCCCGAGCTCCACCTCCTTATCGATATCACCTTCCACTGCCGAGCAAATAACTGACATCCTTACAGGCTTCATCACCCGCACGGAGAGCACTGTCGATCAATTCCGTCAGCTACACCTTGTGCAAAAACTCTGGTCTGTCGTTACACAGACGTACGGTGCAAAATATCTAGTATCCTTAGCGGAATCCATACTCTCTGCCGTTCTCCGACAGAAGTACGCTTTGGATGAGGACGAAAACATCAAGGCTAAGTGGGGTAGCCTATGCGCGGATCTAATATCCGTTGGGATCCCAAATTTGCTACATTCCGTGTTTGTGGGGAGTGAGTCGCAGGAGAGACTTGAAGTGCAACGGCAGTTATGGGTCACGATGGCAAGTAATGACAAACTGAAAGTGAATGAGAGCGGGTTGGATGAGCTCTTGTCTTTTCTTGCAGTTCCATTGCAGTAAGCTTTGCTTACTCTTCGTTATTTATTACATTCCTCAATGGTTTTGTCCTATAGGTCTTGGATTTTGGATCCATCAGAAGTCAAAACATGGACGGGACTATTCAATGCGGTTTTGGAGGTCGCTACGAGTTTGTTGGTGACGTCAGACATGGTTGTGAATTCCCTGTTAAAGAAGCTGGGCGAGGCAAAGGTTAAAAGGTAGGCAGTCCGCCAAGGGCTCAACCCCTGATACTCAAAAAAGCACATATAGCCTGGTAACTTGCCCCGGAATCCTACCCGCCTTGGTGTCTCGTGTCCGTTTCAATGGAGATGACGCCCTACACCTGGATTTGCTGCTTGTAATCAACGAATTGCTGATCAGACTATACCCACCTGCTCCGGAAGACCACATTCTCGCCATGTCCATCCTCGATGGTGTGGCACATATACTTTCATCTTTAGACGAAAAGAATGTTGTACGACTACTCTCGTCGTTGAAAGATGGGTTGTGTATATGGATCAGGGATGACAACAAGTCTCTCCTTGAACAAGAGCACAACACTCTGGTACGTATTAACCACGTTTTTCGCAGCAAACTGATGTTCTCACAAATATATCATTTAGATCCGCGACATCTATTGTGTCTCCCTTACGATCCTGTCCAACCTTCCTCCGTCGGCCGAAGCGCTTCAAAACCTCTCACCATTCCTTGCATCCTCGTTTGAGCGTATTGGGCATCCACCAATCGGTCCGCTGGCGTTTGAACGGTTCTGGCGCGCCACATATCATGACCAACCTGAGTCTCTCAAACGTCTCATTCCGGGTGATCTGAGGATGTGCCTGAAAGCATGGAGTGATCATTGTGGTGACAGTTTAGCTGAGGGCGTGCCCTCCTTGTCAGACTCTCAGAGCACGGTGAGCCATGGTAGTGCTCCACTAGTCTTGCTTCATGCCTGATTGACGTCTTGAAGTCGAGGTCGGTTGTCCCGGATTCACAGTCCCCTAACAAGACGGCCTTTGCGCCAGGCGACAAGGACTTATCCCGTGTTATGGATTCAGATGATATTTATGACCTGATTGCTTTGACACCAGACCTAGCTCCTGTCGGGGAATCACAGCATACACAAGCCGCTGAGACCCCTCGAGCGACGACCCCCAAAGCTACTCGGCGGCAACACCTACAGGGAGCCGAGAATGCAAGCCACGGCATCATTGACAGTGTCTCTATGGCTCTGGCGATCGACGAACCTGGGCAGGCGAGTGCAATCAAGCGCCGCAATTCGCACAGTAAGCTTTTAGTCCCACCTTGACCACGAGTGATCCAATTCCTTTGTTAGGCACCGTTCCCATTCCGAAACGTCAGCGGATGGAAGATGATAGCGATACCTCCAGAGACTCCATTGTCATTCGTCCCCCTCACCCGCACGCACTTCCTGAGCTCCATTCTGGACTCGTTCCTAGCAAGGCCGATTATTCCAAAGCTCCGTTGAAAACTAACACTTCTCGACCCGTCTCAAATACACGACGATCTCAAACCCCAGAACGCAGATCCAGACTTCGCAACGTTCCTGAGTCGTCTGCTACAACCTTCAAGACACAGAAACATCAAAGCGATAAAGGAAAGGCTAGAGCAATCTATGGCGAGGACGAGGTTGTCGATGACAGCACGGAGATAGAAAATCCCCCTTACTTAGGATATCAAGGTCAGCATCTGCCGCCTCCTCAATGCTGCATCATCAACACTAATCCTGATCTTGCTCGACATTAGATTTTGATCTACACACCCCAAAGCCGAAGTCGCAGAAGCTCTCACCCACCAAACGACTACAATCCGAGCCTGCATTCGAATCCAGCTACCCAAGTCGACCAACAACTCTTCGTCGAAACCACTCAACCTCCAACGGTCTCGGCGCCCTGGAACGCGCATATACTCTGGTCGCTGAGACTCAGGGCGTGTCACAGGTCCCTCTTGAGGACCTCGCACGTGCTGCACGTCTTGCTCATGAAATTGGAGCTAAAATCCATGAGCAACTAAGCAAAAAGCTCCGTAACAGCCCTTAGAAAACTTCGACTTATCCGTTCATCCATTTATTGTGCCGTTTTCGTGGGATGGGTTGCGCTACAGGTATTATGTTATTATTGGTAGCATTATAGATTCTATAGAGCTACTAGTATTCTCATAGGAATGCCATTCACAGGGAGATTTGATTAGACGGAAATCATATGTGAAACCACGCGAGAGATTGCAATTGTTCCGCAGAAAGTCGGTCGTCGGGATGAATTCGGAGCATAGCGCCCAAAAATTCGTGCAACTCTGGGGTATAGATGTTGTATATCTCCAGAAGTCTTCGTAGAGGCTCCCGCGCTGCCGCGTTAACCGTCACATACAAACCTACAAGAAAATAATAATCCAATTCAAGCCGACCGAAAAAGTTGGGAGCCTCCGCGTACCTTTGTCATTCTCTTCGAAAAATGATTTGAAGTCACGGCCAGTCTGGAAAAACTCGACCAAACGCTCGTATTCACCATCCTGAGCAAAAGACCCAAAGATACGAGCTAAATGGTAATGTTGAGCAGAGAAACCCTGAATCGGCCTAGGTCGGAATAACGCCCGGCCTGTCAAAAGCTCAAACACCTTCCGACAGCGTCAGCGAACTAAACACATGATCGCACAGGAACCTAGACTACTCACGATGCAGCCAAGGTTCCATATATCAGCCTTGCCGGTCGGCTTGCAGCCTAGAATGACTTCTGGAGCTCGTAGGGCCTCGGGCTGGAAAGTGAGGATGTTTCTGTGGACCAGAATTTCCACTGGTATGGCTTAACATCCGGGTCAACAACTCGTGGAACAGATGTGCACAACGCCAATTGCATTACGGACCTGAGCCGAAATCAACAAGGACGACAGAGTCTGCGCAGGCCTTCTCAACATCGAGCCCACCATCTTCATGACCCGAAGTCGATCTAAGTATTATATTGTCTGGTTTGATATCTAGTCGAACTAGTTAGTAAGAGTTTCCACTGCTGATTTAACGAGTACCTTTGGACACTCGATGCTCACCGGTATGTACAATCCCGTGCTCGTGGAGCACATGTAATGCTTGAAGTATTTGCCTGATTACATGGCGAACGAGCTTTGGTGGTATACGACCCTCCTCAGCTGCGTCCAGTGAATTTCTGAGCTGAAGCAGAGATGAGCCAAGAGGTTCAGTGACCAAGCACAGATGGTCAGAACCCCGTGCACCACGAGCGTTGAAGTATTCGAAGAGCTTAGGGAGATGATTCATGCCAGCATTCGAAGATGGTAACTGAGAGAGGCGCTTCATGACATCCAACTCCCAGTTGTATGTACCTTGCTCAAGTGTGGCGTCGTCGGTTAAAATCTTGACAGCGACCCGCTCGCCTGGACTGTAGGATACAGGGAAAAATCACGACATTATCGCTGGAAAGTCAAAGGAGATGAGCATACGAGGATAGTTTTTCTGCGAGCCAGACAGTTGCTTGCTGTCCAACACCGAGACTTCGAACGATCCTGTACTGGTTATGAAGAATCTGATTGGGCTCAACGAGAAGATGCGAAGAGGTTCGATTAGGAAGCGAGGAAAGGCCCCTAAATTTGCCGATGAGAGTGCGTATCATCAAAAAGAGCACCAGGACTTCAGTGGGAAGGATTTTTGAGGGATACGAAACAACCGAGAGCTCTTGAACAGACTATGTATATATCATGACAATCCAACTTTAGACCGCATATTTCCCACGAAGCTTAGTATCCCAGATTTGGAAGGTGAAATCCAAACATCCTTGTCGACCACCCCGAGTGCTGATCGGGGAACGCCGGAACAACGGGATCTCTTTCAATTCAATAACAGCTCAAAATTCCTTCTTTATCCCTTTTACGACCATCAGCCTTGGGAGCTGGGCTTCTACATCCCTTCGGAGACTCCATCCAAAGAGGTGAGTCACTAAGCTTTGAAGAATTGCTGTCCCTCGGAAGACGCTATCTCTCCGCGGGTTCCCCTTTCCTCCCTTCGATGGCCTCTAAACAACAAACAAGGAAACTTCATAATACTGTTGCTGTTCCCCATGTGGCAGAATCTTCTCACACTTTCGGGTCGTAACATAGCATGAACTAAGTTACCACTATTCTCTCGCAGCTCAGTAGAATTCAAATATTTTACTCGCCGGCGCACTTAAAATGACTGACGCATTTTTGAACAAAGTCCGGCGACTTAATTTACCGCACGCACTGACATGTTGACAGTCGTGAGCTTGTGAGACCATGGTAGGACATACCCTATTAGGGTCATGAGTACGTCGACCAGCGGGCTTGTTTGATGACAAAATCTACTTCTCGAGTGGCTACTAAACCAGTCGCAGTGCTAACCTCATAGTGTTACCCCCACTGATCGTCAGATGCTCGCCCTGGACAAACTGGAGCTTGGTGAGCTCTAGCTAAACTAACATTTCCTTTTATGGTTACCATTGTTCTTTTAGTCACAAATCCAGCTTGCACGGCTTGTTGATTTGCTTGTAAATCGATCTCGCCCTTGAACTATGATATTTTCTTTGTCATTAGATAGCGAGCATTACCTTCGCACAAAAAGAAAGCGTCAGGACGAAGAACTGGCCTAAACGCAAATGAGAAAGGGAGAAACAGCACACATATGTTACTTGTGTTCTAAAACTGCGCGATAAAGAAAGCTCTGGTCTTACCTTGAGACATCCAGCGTATCCTAGCATGGCTATGTGCAAAGGAAGCTTTACAGCCACATGACCTCTGCTTTTGGGCTCAAAGTGTAAAACGGGAAAGTGCGCCACTCCGCCATCTTTTGCATTCGACAGCATGTTCCCGTGCGAACGCATTCGGTACTTATACTGAATATGGCGGACTCTGCTGAACGTTAATTCTTTGTGGTAGCAGTTGCGGAGATGAGCGTCCGGGAGGCTCAAAGGATTGCGACAACACCAACCAAGGAAGTATGAACATATATCCTTATCCTCCCTTCGAGTGTCTATAACGGGAGAAAGAGGGGAAATGGGAGCCTGAAGCGCCTCGTCTCTCAATTATAAAATGACCTACAGCCCCGAGAGAGAGAGCCAACGTACACTCGTTCTTCTTCACCGCTTTATACCTACTCTCCGTCGCGCTTAACCTCCGCTGTGCGTCCACTACCATCGCTTGCTGCCAGATGCTAACCTCCACTGGTTATAGACCGTCCTCCGTCGCACCAGAACTATGTTCGCAAGACAGGCAAAACAGTTTGCTTCTGCCACTGGAATCTTTTTCCGCTCCATCTCAAGGGACGCGATATACTGGAGCTCTAGATTGGTAAACCCGTATGGAAATAACCCTGCTCGAAAAGAGCAGATGGTGGACCTCGTGTTAAAATACGTCAACGAGGAACTCAAGGATTACAAACCTAAGATATGCAAGGTCGAGATGATGTATGTATTTTATTGGCTCACCGTCACTGCAACATCTAAACAGTACTATAGTTCTACAGAGCATGAGGGAGGAACCGACCGTTTCTCGCCCTTACACCTGACCATATGGTGCCTGGATGAGAACGGTAATCACATCACTACGAAACATGTCCTAATCCCGCGAGCTTAGTTGCCCTTAGAGAACGCCGCTCGTGTCCCTTTATCGATTGATCATGTAGTTTTCGGACTGTGCTCCAGATACTGTATTTTTATTGTAGCATTAGATTGTCTATAGCGATATGTTCCCAGATAAGATATATCATTCGCAGGAGATTGAATTAGACGGAAATCATATATGAAGCCACGGAAGGGGTTGCAATTGTTCCGCAGAAAGTCGGTCATCCGGATGAATTCGAAGCATAGCGCCTAGAAATTCGTGCAACTCCGAGGTATAGATGTTGTATATCTCCAGAAGTCTTCGCAGAGGCTCCCGCGCTGTCGGGTTAACGGTCACGTACATGCCTGCAAGAAAATGAAAACATAACTCGAACAAACCAAAAAGGTGGGAACCTCCGCGTACCTTTGCTACTCTTCTTAAAGAACGAATTGAAGTCGCGTCCGGTCTGGAAAACCTCGGCCAAACGCTCGTATTCACCGTCCTGAGCAAAAGACCCGAAAATGCGAGCCAAATGGTAATGTTGGGCAGAGAGGCCCTGAATCGACCCAGGTCGAAACAATGTCTGGCCTGTCAAAAGCTCAAACACCCTCCGACAGTGTCAGCGAACTATACTGTATGATCACGAAGGGACTAAATTACTCATGATGCAGCCAAGGTTCCATATATCAGCCTTGCCGGTCGGCTTGCAGCCTAGAATGACTTCTGGAGCTCGTAGGGCCTCGGGCTGGAAAGTGAGGATATTTCTGTGGGCTAGAATTTCCACTGGTATAGCTTAATATCCGGGTCAGAAACTCGCTGAACCGATGTGTACGACGCTAGTTGCAACTACCGACCTGAACCGAGATCAACAAGGACGACAGAGTCCGCGCAGGCCTTTTCAACATCCAGCTTATCATCTTCCTCACCGCCAATGGTTTTGAACATGATATTGTCTAGCTTGATGCCTAGTCAAGGTGGTTAGGATGGGGCTCTCACTGCTCTTGTAATGGGTAGCTTTCGACAACCAACGCTCACCGATATGTACAATCCCCTGTCCGTGTAGTGCTTGTAACGCTTGAAGTATTTGCTTGACTACATGGCGAACGAGCTTTGGTGGTATACGACCCTCCTCAGCTGCGTCCAGTGAATTTCTCAGCTGAAGGAGAGATGACCCAAGGGGTTCAGTGACCAAGCACAGGTGGTCAGCGCCTTGTGTATCACGAGCGTTGAAGTGTTCGAAGAGCTTAGGAAGATGGTTCACGCCGACATTCGAATATGGTAACACGGAGAGGCGCTTCATGACCTCCAACTCCCAGCTATACTTACCCTGCCCAAGTGTGGCTTCGTCGGTTAAAATCTTGACGGCCACCAGCGCCGAGACGTCGAACAATTTTGTATTGGTCATGAAGAATTTGCTCGGGCTCAACAGGAAGATGGGAAGGGGTCGAACAGAAAAGCGGGGAAAGGCCCCTAAGTTTATTGACGAAAGCACGTAGCATTAGCGGAAGCAGAAGGGATTTCGGGGTTGTGGTCAAAGTTTGCATGTAACCAAGAGAGATTCTTGAGCATGGTCGGCAATTCGCGGTCATAAATCTCCTGGCACTCCAATATTTTCAGGCGTGATTTTGATTCCTTGTATCTTATGGTGTACCATTTATACATAGATAATCCAATAATCTGTGAACATTTGCACCCAAGACAATGACGTGGAGGTATTTCAAATTCCGGTTCCCAAAATAGCACCGTGTCTTCCGATCAGGATGCCTGATCACACAATGTTGGGTCTCTCCGCTGAACAATATCACGGATACCAAGTGTCACCATTCCAAATCAATATGTACAGTATGTTCTATTTCCGCCTATAATACAAGTGTGACAGATGAAACCTACAAAGACGTAGCAATCACAGGTCAGAAGACCTCCTCTTCAACGAGCGTCTCGACACGACCGCCCTAGTTGGGCTGGACGGCGGCAGAGAATCATCACTTGGGGGATCAGACGCATCCAAGACCTTTTTCGGCGCTGGTGAAATCAAATGATGGGGTGTAACTTGGCCGTATCGTGGGTCATCATCCGAGGACGATGATGGCATCGGTGCACTAGCTGTCCGTTTCAACTTTGCTGCGCCCATGTTGTTTGATAAAGGTAAGGCCGAAATAGGCGACGACGAAGAAATGAACGGGTCAAAGACACAACTCTTCTTCGTCGACTTGCTCGAAGGTCGCATTTTGCGAATGATACGCCCCCCCGGTTTCGATGGTGTCTTTACATCCACGGATCCAACAAAACTTTCGAGACTAGTTGTCCTTTGCAATCGTCGACGGAGTAAAACTTCTTCAAACGACGGCACCTCAACAGACTCCATGATCCATCGCCGCTTCGAGCGCTGAGAACAAGGCGATGATTGCAGTAGGCTCAAAGCAACATCCCTTTCCTCCACGCTATCATCACTGCCCACACTTGACGCCCTCGGCCTAACCAAAACTTCCTCATTCATCCTTCCCTTCTTCAGGGGTGAAGGTCTCTCCACAATTTCCCTATCACTCTCTTCACTCTCCCTCTCCAACTGACGTTTCATCACCCCCGACACCTTCCTATTCGTAGACGAAGACGCGAAAGGAGACTTCATCGCGAGGCGCTCCGTTACCAAAGATATCTGTCCAAGGATGGTATTAGGCCCACGTGGCGAAGCATTCTCCTTCTCCTCTCCTCCCTCGACCCTTCTTCTCTTTGACTTCGGTGTGATCGAAGTAGAAGTCGAATTCGAAGTACATCCAGGACCCCAAGTACGTTTCCCAGGACGCTTCGGCGTCGTAGGTGTTGAAGTCACCGCCGTTCGGATCCGCAAGGGTGAAGTAGGTGAAACGGTGGGTGGGAATTCAGGGAATCGTCGTTCTGCAGAAATCTTCTGGGGCTGGAGAGGGCTAGAGCTACGAGAAGCTGATGTTGTGGTTGGTGTTATAGGTGTTTCCAGCAGGACATCCGCGAGCACAGGTTCGGGGGTGGTAGGTCGAGTGAGATCGCATACCGAGAGCGTGGGTGATGAAGGAGGTAACGGCGATGAGATGCCCTCTGCAATGGTTTCAGTATTGTAGCCAAGGCAACGCTGAATGGCTTCTGGCCACTCTTTGGTCGGAGTTTTCCATGTACCATAAGTAACGTTCCAAAAGACCTCGAACTGGTCCTTGACAAGCTGCGGCTTATCACGACGTCCTACAAATCCAGATTCAATCACGCCAGCGAATTTTTCCAAGTTCTCCCAGGAAGGTCGGAGCGACTGAATGCAGAACAGGAGCTGCGCATACAATGGGACGATCTAACCAGGCTCATCAGTCCCACCTTCGGTTAGTAGAACATGGAAAGCCCACCTCATACTCATAGTCGTCTGCACTCCAAACCTCACGATCATCCGCAACCCAAACGCACACGCCTTCCTGCACAAGCTCCAACAACCTAGAACCAAGGGCAGCCGGGCAATGCTCAATCACATTCGTCAACGTGCGGATCATCCACCTGCTGATATCCTGATTACCCAACTCAGGCGGATACGTCGACCGCATAGTATTGTTCACAAATTCCATCAACGTCTCTGGTACTTCTCTAATCTCCTTCATATCCAAGCGTGACATGAGTAGATCCGCAACTTGCGTTGACGCCGAACTAGACAAGTCTTCATGTTGCGAAATCAAAGCTGCAATGGCGTCAAGAACTGCAACCGAGTCGAGACCATAATCCAACGCTTTGTCAAATGCGTATTGCAAAAAGTCTTCCCATTTCTTCGAGTCTTCATTTCCAAGAATCTGAGCTTTCGGGGAACTAGAAGGGAAAACATCAGGACTCGGCGCACATCAAACTAATTGGGTTGAAACGCACGTAAAGGGTACCGCCAGCAGAACGGCAGCTCCTTCCCAGTTACACCCATCATCACTCCACTTCTCAACTGAAGTCCTCCACACCATGTTCCTAACCTCCTCAGTCCAATCCCACTCACATCCGCCAGCCTCGAAGCCCCAGAACATTTTCATCGCATCCACATCACAAACCGCCAATGCCTTGACGCAAAGTGACACCCAGATCAGCCTCGCGTTGTCGTTAGACTCTACAAGCTCATCTTCAATCTTCATCAAGCAACTGAGTAAGCGTTCACCGGCGCGGCGCAAATTGGTTTCCGGCAGAGTCGCATATGCGATCCTCCACATTTCGGAGACGATATGAAGTTTGAGCTCGCCATTCGTCCGCCCGAAGACGGTGAGGCTATCATCAACCCCTGCGTCGGCCTTCTGAACAGGCTTGCTGCACACGAGATCAAGGTCGGTGTCTTCGAGGATATCGACAAGAACATCCGCTGCCCTGCGTGTAAACTCCGTCATATTATCTTCATCCCCCGCGTCTACCGCACCTTCGGTCAGCACGGCTCATTCCTGATGAAAGACAGCATCACATACCTTGAATGCTGCTTCCGCACGCACTCAGCAGCCCTTGCCAAACTGAAAGCAGGTCACCAGTCATATCCTACGAAAAAGATGCGTAAACATCAACTCGAATGTCCTAGTCAGAGTTCACTTACGGAGGCCTCAGTTTCATCAAACTTCTTGAGGTCAGCAAGCGCTTGCTTCCAAAGTTTGATCATCCCGTCAAACACCCATTCCTGCGCAATCTCATCCCTGCTCAAGAACCGTATATCCTCCAGTGGGGGTTGGGCGAGTAGCAGGTCATTGACCGTAACAGACAATGATTTGTATTCCACGGTAAGGAGACCTGGACTGGCCGCAAAGATTGCTGGCATAAGGAGCTTGTTGACATTCCACTGCACGTTACCGGTCTCGAGGCTGACAAGCCGTTTCATAGTGTCGATGGCATCGGAGATATTCGTCTGTTTGGCCATCATATTCTCGAGGACATTCATCATACGCAAAAGCGAGTCGTCTGAATCAATGCTCTCGTCTCCAAGAACAGCCGCGATAACTGCCATCCCTGTTTGCACGTCAACAACGTTCATGAGTGCTCTCCAGATCGAGTCACGCTTATCCTTAAGCATATCCAATGCCAACGAGTTCTCGCGTGTACTATCGCTGGTCGGAAGGAAGTAGACCCATGCAACGCAGCGCCAAACCATGCACCCAAGTGCACGTACAGAGCTCTTCTTGTGACGCATAGAGAGCGATAACAGAGACGAGAGGGAACGGAATATCTTGTTGTTATGGACGAGGGTGGGGCCCAACAAGACGATGAAGCAGGCGAGAACGACGAGTGCCCAGACAGGTCCTTGAGCGGCATGAACTGGTTCTGTCGCATTCAACGTTGCCCTAAGCGTTCGGAAAATGGGAGCCTCCTGGGTGAGCTTGGATGGTGACGCTGCAGATGATGATGCAGATTTGGGTGACTCGGGTATTTGTGTGATGTAGGTAGCGATGATACTAGAAATGCGAGTGTGGATAGAGGTCGATGAACGAGGGATAGTGACAAGTCCAAGGACTATGCCGCCGAGGGCATGGCAAGCTTGCTGACGTAGACCAAGTGTTGGCGCAAGGAGGTTATTGAGGACAGAGTCGAGGATGTTTGTGAACGCAGGCACGAATGTAGTAGGCTGGAATACGGAAAGGTCGTGAATGGCCTGAGGTACTGGGTATTAGCGGGAATCCCAGCGTCGAACCGAAAGAACATGCCTTGAGCCCGTCGCTGGCTGAGCCCTTCTTGCCCTCCTTCCCTAGTTCTCCGTCAATACCACGGCGAATAACATGCGCAATACGCATGGAAAGTGGTTGAAGGATGTTACGTGAAAGCCGCTGGACTTGGATAACCCAAATTGCGAGGGCACAGGTTTTGCGAGCATTGGGAGTAGGAAGAACGTCGGCAGTGGGTATCGCTAGGACTTCTGTAAGAAGCTCCCGGAGTTCGGCATCTGCAATCACATTTGTTTAGTCTGGTATAAAATAAAGAAGGCACGCGTATATAATGCACCTGTGAAAAGTTTATAGATGGCAGGCAGTCCCATGATCAAAGCGAGGAATTTCATAGCGGAGTGCGATGTCGTGCATAGATCGCGAGCGTACTTGACTTGCTCTGCGCTCATTCCCTTTTTCTTCTTCGGACTAAGCTTGGGTGAGGGAAGACACAAAGCGGCCTTTGTGTCACAATCTACACTCTCTTCCGTCTGGTTGGGAAACTTGTCGGCCGGATTTTCCAACGCGCGACGCAAGTCACGAACAATAGCAGCCATGAACTCTGCCTTGCATTGTCGTATCGGTTGAAACAAAGGCCATGAAGCATCAGCGTCCGTCGAGCTCAGCACTGCAGCACGTAATCGCGCCATAAGTCGTCCATATGCCTCGTTGAGCTCCTGCATCGTCGCAAGCGGTGAGGTTATTGTGACTACGGGACCCTCCAGATAGTGCAAGTCCATGAGTGGGTCCTCCGGTTCTGGCGTTTCCTCGCGCGGTTTCACGTCAAGAAGCGGAAGAAGTGGATAGCTCGACTTTTTAAGAATAGATTTCATCGGGGGTTCCCTATTCGCGCTCGAGCATCCGAGCGGTCTTGGAGAGACAGTAAGGTCATGAACTTGGTGGTGTTGGGACCATGCGACGCGCGACCCACTCGCTAGCTGGAATCGGTTCTCCTTGTCGTTGCGGTGGGTAGATCTCGGGGGTGTCAGGAGACTCATGGGGGCAGAATCGCGTCCGGATTAGAGAAGGCAAGGAGGAAAGGAATTTAGAAATAAATAAGAGGATGGAGAACTGACAGAGGAACGCAGGTCAAAGCCAGGATGTGGGCGAGTATCGCGTCACACCCGGCGTACTCTTAAATTGAAATGTCACATTCAACGCGTATCGACGCGTTGTTTGGCTTTGTTTTACTCTCATTACAGCATATTCTCAGGTGGAAAGCGCTATTCAGCCGTCCGTGCGTTGGGCGCTAGCAGGCAGCCAGGTGACCCCGATGGCTAGGTTGATAACAGCCTCCCACACAGCTTCCTTCTGCGCAACCATTCCACCAAGCTTACAGCACCTCCAGCTCGTCCGCAATACCCTTCATGGATAAAAAGAACCCGTTCAAGTTAAAAGGTTTGAATATCATTTGTATCTTTGAGTCGCTTATAACGTACACTCCAATTAGCTTTTCTCGGCGGATTCTTCAACAATGCACGCCATTTCACGATCAAAAATTCAACAATGATAGAGAATGTGAACCTCATACATGACAATCACGGTGAGTATTATATCACGGACAACAGGAAATATCAATCTTACAACATGAAAGCAATAAAATTACTCGAACAAGAAATGATACCGGGTGCTGCATTCGACTCCGCCGAACGCTACCCTCCGCCCCGTTGTCACCCCGGTACAAGGCTCAACCTATCCAAGGAAATCCATTCCTGGACAAATGATCTCTCGCGTACCAAGAGGGTGCTATGGCTCCATGGCCCTGCTGGTGTCGGGAAATCTGCTATCATCCAAACGCTTGCAGAGTCCGATGCCACATCTCAAACTTCCATCCTCGGTGCCACCATCTTCTTCTCCAGACCCAACGAGCGCAATGACCCTCAGCGCCTCTTCATTACCATCGCATACCAACTCGCCGTCAAATACCCTCCCTACCGACAATACGTCGAGGACTTGGTCGCTACCGATCCCAACGTCGTGAAAAAGTCACTGATTGAACAATTCAAATGGTTCATCGCGAAACCGTTCGTCGAGCGCAAACTCCTCAAAAGGCTTCCCAAGACCATTCTGGTGCTCCTCGATGGACTGGATGAATGCATGGGCGAATTAGCACAAGAGGATATCGTCCTCCTTATTAGCAGGTTTGCCCTCGATCATCCAAACTCTCCCCTAATATGGCTCATTGCAAGTCGTCCGGAGCCTCAAATACACGCGGCATTTTCCCATGACGATGTCTTGTCCAGCTACGTGGAGGTGGATGTGCCTGCCGACTCCGATGATGCCTGTGCAGACGTCGAACGTTACTTGCGAGACCAATTCACCGACATCAGACGAAAATACTCTTCACTTTTTCCTCTGTCGACTCAACACTGGCCAACGGAGACGGAGTTTTCGATCATAGCGAAAGCCTCGTCTGGCCTATTTGTATTCCCATCTACAGCGATCCGATTCATTGGCGATACTAGCTACAGCAACCCGGTCTTGCAACTCAGGAGAGTTCTTGATGCCATTGAATCCACCTCGTCTTTAAATCACGGCAATCCATTTGCAACGCTTGATGCCCTCTATGCCGAAATTCTGGCGACTATTCCTCAAGAAATACTGCCCACTACCAAAAGGCTGCTGGAGCTGATGCTTGTAGAGGGGGGACGCTTCACTATTATCTGTAATTTGCTCGGGCTCAGCCAGGCAGATGCATATGGGGCACTTCGAAGGCTCCATTCGGTTCTTAACATCCCTCCCCCAGAAAAGGCCGTTCGTATCCTCACGGTGTTCCATGCCTCCTTCACCGATTACCTTTCCACGCCTTCCCGTTCTGGATCATTCTGGATCAACAAGTCGGAAGCGCGGAAAAAACTCTTCTCAATGTATTCGCGAGTATTGCTCGAGTCGCACAATGCCGGTGGGTCTTCATTGCTACAAACAGTGACAACTAGTAATAGCATCTCTACCAGCCGAGGCTTCTATGGACATCTCCAGGATCAACTTATCTTGGTCGCCTGACGGTATGCGTGAGACAGAATTAGCCTGGTCTCTTACTCTGATGTCCTTTTGCGGCGTGCTGCAATGGGCACCACCCATAAATGAAGAAGCTCAGGATATTTTCCGGCGCCTTGCCCCATTCTTTAGAGACTTCGATTTTGGGAGACTGTACGGGTTCTCTGACAGTCTTATCTACTACTTATTGTCGGTGATATGCAACTCGGTCAGTTTTGAGAATAATTCTGTGGCATTAACTGATGAGCATAGGTTTTTCGACCACACCTCGAGGAGTGGGGAATTATTCAGAACGTTCCGATTGAGTCTTTGAGCCTGAACAATATCAGAACGGATGTGAAGACTTATATCACTTGTTTCAAAGCGGACAATCTTCAGCTAGGACCAGGGGAGGAAGACTTGGAGTGGAGTGAAAATGAAAACGGGTTCTCTAACTGGGTGGAAATATCTGATGTAAGTAGTGACACTCTTCCAAGTCACTTTTAGTCCGTCTGAGCGCTGGATCGCAGTTTACAGATATGGGAGACTGGAAAGGCCTGAAAAGGTACGAGAAGGCACTTCCGTTGTGTGAGGATTCGCGCTGGAAAGATCTGGTTTGGCGGAATCTCTCAGAGATCATGGACGTCATTCCTTCATACCCTATCATGTCATTTGGAAAAGGCCGTAAGAGTGGTGCGCTCGTTGCGGCCGGTACGCCAGGACAATTTTGGATATATTATATTCCTTATTGCCAGCCATCTTAATGTACAATCCTGTATTCAGTCGCACAAATTCCTTTCGTTTAGAAGTCACGACAATCATAGCCTATCCTTCCAACCCGAAATCCTGGAACCCGAAGAAAGCTAGTGGGAGGGTTGACACACCGTAGATCAGATGTAGAGGTTTTACTTGGTCTCAAGTGCAAGCCAAATCTATGTCCCAGGCGACCTTCTACATCGCAATCCAGATACATTGCCTCGCCAATTCCACCATCGCCAGAGGTGGCTCAGATCCCTGGATAATCTCGCCAAAGAATATCAATGAAGTCAGCCATCAGTAACCCATAGAGATCCAGTTCGTTGTTTTGATTTCCGTGTCTGTTGCTCTTCGATCGGAATCACTTCAAAAGGCATACCAACAGTCCTATTGTGCATATGCCTATTCGCCAACGACTCGCAGCCGACATGGCTACATTGCCTCCTTATGATTGTTTGGGAAAGGGGCATGCAGGATTGAACGACAAAAACATGCAACTAGCTAAAGTGACCGATCCATGCCGGTATTCGTCACCAAGCTCCATTTCCATTCTCTCCTTCTCCTTCCTTTTCGCTACCTCCGAAATTCCCATAATGTCAGTTACAGCCTCCGGAAGACAATGCTTCAATCCTTCTGTCTTTCTGAACTCCTAACCGTCCACCTCACGTGCTCATCAAAGCCTGTATGCAGGGGAGCACCAGGTCACACCAGATCGCACCAGGTCACACCCGGCATACCTTAAGGAGGTGTTCGGTCACCGTAGACTATGGCGCCCCGGACACATTAAGTGCCTGAGGGATGGTAGTGCTTCTGACGCGTATCGACATGTTGTCTCGTTTTACCCTCATGACCGCATATTCAGTGCTATTCAGCGTCCATGCATCGAGTGCTAGCAAACAAGCCAGGTGACCTTGATGACCAGGTTGACAACAGCTCCAGAGTGACAGCCTCTATACAGCTTCTCTCTGTGCGACCTTCCCACTAAGCTTACAACTGTCCCTTTTGCCTGCCCATACCCTCCATGGATGAAAGGAACCCATTCAGGTTAAAAGGTTGGGATACTGCTCGTATCTTTGAATCGCTTACAATGTACACTCCAATTAGCTTCCCTCGGCGGATTCTTTAACAATGCTCGCCAATTCACAATCAAAAATTCAACAATGATAGAGAATGTGAACCTCATATATGACAATCATGGTGAGTATTACATCGCAGATGACAGGAAATATCAATCTTACACATGAAAAGCAATAAACTTACTCGCACAAGAAATGATACAAGGTGCTTCATTCGACTCCTCCGACCGCTACCCCCCTCCCCGTTGTCACCCTGGTACAAGGCTCAACTTATCCAAGGAAATCCAGTCCTGGGTGAATGATCCCTCGCGTACAAAGAAGGTGCTATGACTCCATGGGCCTGCTGGCGTTGGGAAATCTGCTGTTATACAGACACTTGCAGAGTCCGACACTGCATCACGAACATCCACCTTAGGTGCCACCGTCTTCTTCTCCAGGCCCAATGAGCGCAATGACCCTCAGCGCCTCTTCATTACCATCGCATACCAACTCGCCGTCAAATACCCTCCCTACCGACAATATGTCGAGGACTTGGTCATTACCGATCCTAACGTCGTGAAAAAGTCCCTGATTGAACAATTCAAATGGTTCATCACAAAACCGTTCGTCGAGCGCAAACTCCTCAAATGGCTTCCCAAGACCATCTTGGTGCTGCTCGATGGACTGGATGAATGCATGGGCGAGTTAGCACAAGAGGATATCGTCTTCCTCATTGGCAGGTTTGCCCTCGATCATCCAACCTCTCCCCTGATATGGCTCATTGCAAGTCGTCCGGAGCCTCAAATACACGCAGCATTTTCCCATGATGACATTGTGTCCAGCTACGTGGAGGTGAATGTGCCTGCCGACTCCGATGATGCCTGTGCAGACGTCGAGCGTTACTTGCGAGACCAATTCACCGAAATCAGACGAAAATACTCTCCACTTTTTCCTCTGTCGACTCAACACTGGCCAACGGAGACGGAGTTTTCGATCATTGCAAAAGCTTCATCCGGCCTATTTGTATTTTCATCTACAGTGATTCGATTCATTGGTGATACCAATTACAGCAACCCGGTCTTGCAACTCAGGAGAGTTCTTGATGTTATTGAATCCACCTCGTCTTCTTTAAACCACGGCAATCCATTTGCAACGCTTGATGCCCTCTATGCCGAAATTCTGGCTACTATTCCCCAAGAAATATTACCCACCACCGAAAGGCTTCTAGCATTCCTGCTTCCCAGTGTAGGGAACAGAAGTTTCATTGTTATCTGTAATTTGCTCGGGCTCAGCCAGGCAGATGCATATGGGGCACTTCGAAGGCTCCATTCGGTTCTTAACATCCCTCCCCCAGAAAAGGCTGTCCGTATCCTCACAGTGTTCCATGCCTCCTTCACCGATTACCTTTCCACGTCTTCTCGCTCCGGATTATTCTGGATCAACAAATCTGAAGCGCGGAAAAAACTCCTTACAATGTATTCGCGAGTATTGCTCGAGTCGTACAATGCTGGTGGGTCTTCATTGCTACAAACAATGACAACCAGTGATAGTGTTTATATCAGCCGAGTCTTCTATCGACTTCTCCAGGATCAACTTATCTTGGTCACCTGCCAGTATACGTGAGACACGATCAGTTAACTGGCTTCTTACTTTTTTGTCCTTCCGCGACGTGCTGCAGTGGGAACCACCCATAGATGAAGAAACTCAGGATACTTTCCGGTGCCTCGCCCCATTCTTTAGAAACTTCGATTTTGGGAGACTGTACAAGTCCTTTGACAAACTTGCTTACTACCTATTGTCAGCCATATGCAACTCGGTTAGTTTTGAGAATAATCTCATGGCGTTAACTGACGAGCATAGGTTTTTCGACCATACTTTGAGGAGTGGGGAATTATTCAGATCGTTCCGATTGAGTCTTTGAGCCTGAACAATATTAGAATGGATGCGGAGACTTATATTGTTTGTTTCAAAGCTAATAATGTTCAGCTTGGACCGCGGCAGGACGACTTGGAGTGGAGCGAAGACGATTGTGGGGCTTATGTGGACATCTCTGATGTAAGTAGTGAGCACCCTCTCAAATCGTTTTTAGTCCGTCTGAATGCCCGATGGCAGTTTACAGATACAGGAGACTGGGAAGGCCTGGAAAGACACGAGAAAGCACTTCCCCTCTGTGAGGATTCGCACTGGAAGGACCTGGTTTGGCGGAATCTCTCAGAGATCATAGATGTTATCCCTTCATACCCTATCATGTCATTCGGGAAAGGCCGTAAGAGTGGTGCGCTCATCGCGGCCGGTACACCAGGCCAATTCTGGGTATATTATGTTCCCTATTGCCAGCCATCTTAATGCACAGCACTGTATTCAGTAGCACATATTCCATTGGTTTGGGGTCATGAGAATTGTAATATATCCTTCATATTGCAAAGCCCCAGAAGCCGAAGCAAACTAGTAGGATGACACACCTTGTCTCGGATGTAAAGGCTTTACTTCGTCTAAGGTGTAGGCCATGCTCCAAGGCTTTTCTCTACATCTCTATACAGACACATCAAGGAATGTCGACGTGGCCACTAATAACCCACAGAGATTCAGTTCATTGTTTTGATTTCGGTGTCCGTTGCCCTTCAGTTGAAATCGTTTCAGAGGACATACCAACAGATCTAATGATGCGTGAGATATGCCCGCTCACCAACGACTCATTTCTGTCGAGGTCACATTTCCATTTATTTCTTGAAAGATGGCTTGGAAAGGCATGCAGATTAAACGACAATAACATTCAACTAGCTAAAATGATCGATCCGAACTGGTAATCACCACTCGACTTACAACTCCTCTACTCTTCTATCCTTCTCCTTCCTCTCCGCCGCCTCCGAAATCCCCGTAACGTCTGTTGCGGCCTCCACAAGATAGTGTTTCGATTCCTCCGTCCCCTTCGAACTCCTAACCGTCCACCTCACTTCCTCATCTTTGACCAGTTTCCAA
This sequence comes from Podaxis sp. C-F-101400, assembly GCA_018524895.1. NCBI lineage: Eukaryota > Fungi > Basidiomycota > Agaricomycetes > Agaricales > Agaricaceae > Podaxis > Podaxis sp. C-F-101400. Next base: position 80,457 of record JAEUWR010000191.1, read on the forward strand.
CTCGGGTACGAGCCTCTTCAGCCGACACGGATGCCAATCCACGGCTTGCGTCTCTGCAACCACAGGCCGAACAAAATCCTTGGAGGTGAATGAGATTAGACCACGAATGTGCGGGTCTAGCGTTTCAGCCCACGCTTTACTTTCGCTACTCGTACTCGTGCTCCTGATCACATCGGTCTTGACTTTGCTTCTCCGTGTCGACCCGTACATGACCTTCAGCCTTCTGGTCCTCTTGTGGAAGGCGAGATACTGGACGGATTGGGCTTGCATCTCCGAAGATAATCTTTGCTATAGAAATTTCACCATGTAAGCCTTGTGGCCTGAAATCTTTACCCAGGTGCGCCCTATCTGAAAAAACGTCACCCAGAGGGGGTGCTAGTCCCGTCCTTGAGTACCAAGCTCCCGTAGCTCCTGTACCATCGCAAATGAAAACAGAGACCAAGGGTAAACCTTCTTCGAGTCTACTCACGCCGGGCACGATTTATTCCTTATGTCCGTCGTGAACCCGCAGTAGAACGCCGACACATGAAGGATTTTCATCGTTCGCGAGATAAGCTTTGAGGGGTCAATAGCGGTCGAGATAGAACCTCGAACATCCGAATTCATGGCCACGTCACCCGCATAGCGCCACAGCAACGTGGCATTTCGATGCTTAAGAAGGCTGCAAAAGACCCAACGGTTGATATGAAATCCAGAGCTCGTAGAGTAGAGATGGGCGCAAAGTCTCCCAGAACCCAGGATTCCAGAAACAAGGCATGGTGAAACAGCACCGTCAATAACGTCTCTGCGTCGTAGCCTATCTCGCGACAAATGTTCATGCACGATTGCAGGAAATCGACACGCTTCCTTTACATGAAGTATAATAAGCAGATGCTTTCCGAAGCTAATGCGACAGCCACAGGAGCGTACCTCTGGAAGCTAGGTCAAGGCCCGTAAGCTTTCAAATCCATTCCCTAGCTTTCGGATATTCAGACTCCGTCTCACTGTTAATTGATCAAGCGCGATCAGCTGTTCTCTTCGCTGTTGGCGAAGTTCATACCGCTGCGATCGCTGACAAGAACCAGTCCTGCGCCGTAGAATATTAAAGGAAAATTCCTATCATATATGCTACGAAGACACAGGTCCCTTTAGTTCAGTTCTATCCCCGGAGTCCAGCCTGCAAGGACAATGAAGGCTCTTAGGAGAAACGAAGGTTTCTATCCAGCCCAAGTCACATAGGCGAAGCTCGAGATTCAACTGATGTAGCAGGACGACAATTTGATAGCGAAGCCCCAGGATTACGGCGTATGAAGTCAGAACCTACCCAGGTCGTGAGATTATAGCCTACTTTGTGGCCAGAGAAGCCCGGTATAGGCTTTGGTTGGCATCAGAGCCCGTCGTCTGTGTCGGCCACATGGCTGCGCAGGAAGCTAGCACTGCCGACACCGCTCTCGTCTAAGTTTGTCCAATGCTTCCGGACTCCGCTTTGTGGGTGGTGCGACAACCTGTGACAGCACGAAAGGGTGATAAGGCTCTCAGTTATAAAGGCGGGTCGAACGCTCCAACTTTACCTCACCAGCCAACCAACCCCTCGTCTCCGCTTTGAGTTTCCTTCGACACTTCCTTCGACACGAAAGCCCGATTTACGATGAACGCCTTCATGACTTTTGTCTTCACGATATTCACTCTCATCTTCGTCGCCTTCGGTGCCCCTGTTAGTCCGAGGGACGTCTTCGTTCCTCCCTTGCTGAGCCCCGCTGCAGGAGCAGTCTGGAAAGTTGGTCAAACCTATGAAATCACTTGGTGAGTGGGGTAAATCCACCCGCAGCCACAAAATGAGCTCACCTATGAGGGCTCGGCGTGTTTCCGCAGGGACACCTCTTCGGCTCCAAAACAAATCACCAACCCCATCGGTCGCCTCATTTTGGCTCGAAACTCGCGACTTCTGAACCTCGGTATGCGCAGTATTGAACTTTACATTGACCAGTTTGCTGATACAAGCACTGACAGATCACCCGCTTGCTCAAGGATTCAGTATCCTGAGGGGTAGACTTAACGTCACCATTCCGAAAAATACTGCACCTGGAAATGACTACCAGCTAGTTCGTGAGTATCAACACGCCACGTATCATTGCCTAGTCACTCACCTTCTCGTCCAGTTATGGGTGATTCTGGAAACTACGGCCCCACCTTCTCCATTGTAGCCTAGAAGGATGATGGGATATCAAGTTGGATTGAACGTCTAAACACAACCCGTCATTCCCAGAGGACCCTTTATCTCTCGTCACGCTTTGCATGGACGCGCATCTCTTCGGACCTGACTCTTCGGAGGATATTTTTATCCTCTTACTGTATCATAATACTCACTGGCTTCCCGCTTATCATACACCCGCCTGTCTAGTAGTTGCACCGGCTTTGTACATTTTCTCGTCCAGTTTCTATCATTGTATTCTTGCTTGACCATTCTGCGCATTCCTCTAGTCGGATTCCGTGGTCACTGGGGGGTGTCAATAATTTGGATGCTTGAGGAAATCAATGGACGACTCGAAATGCAAGCGAATGAAGCATATCGGAGGAATTTCCAGGGTTGTCGGTAACGCAGCTCTGCTCCGAACTTACGAGAAGGGATAAGCGAAATGAAAGCGGCTGACCAAGGGTACGACATTTGAGGTGCATCGAGGTGCTGCGCCTTATTGAGGATGAAGGACTAGTACCGAGTCCAAGAGTTAGTCCTGAGTACTGAATGAAAAGAAGGTTTATTGTGTTTTGTGCTGTATGTCACATTGGCCAGATGTATTTTTATCGTCGTCTTCTGGTCATGCATACTGTAACTAAGCGTCCGTCTGTGAAGTCAACGTCCATATTGGGCGATGAGCACGATCAATCCGAAACGACCCCAAATTCGCCTACGAACACTCGCTCCCGCATCGATGGGGAGAGCTCTGGCAAACTGGGGCAATCAAAGTATGTCCTGCCAGATAAGAACATGTTTGGCTTTTCCGAGTTAGGACTACCGCCTCTCTGTATCCTTGCTTATACACAGTAAATTCAACCCATCAACCACATACTCCACCTGAGCATCCGGACATGAGAACTGACACAGAATCTCTTATCACCATCCTGAACGCAGGCAGAGTCGCAGCCCAGCTGTCACTTGGCGTTACTGTTGACATCTGTTCTGGAACATCGCTGTCACATGATTTCTGTTGCCGAAAACTACATAAACTGGAGAGCCGGACATATGACCATCGACGGTTCTCCCACCACGGTCCACGTCGCCAGCTCACTCACGATTGACTGACGATGCTCGCTTTCGCTGCTTTCTGTTTCTCTCTGCTCTTCTCTGCGGTGTTGGGTATCCCACTTGCCCAGCGGGACGTCTTCAATCCCCACATCACCAATCCACGTGAGGGAACAGTCTGGACCGTAGGTGCGAAGGAAACGGTGACCTGGTGAGTTCGGAACTTACCTGGCTGATTTCGTTGACTGTTAACTGATGGAATGCCCACAGGAGGACTGATGATATTCCCCCGGACTCTCAGCTCACCAATCCGACTGGACGTGTCATTCTTGGTTACCTGTCGGAGGATAGTCCCGGTCTGCACCTTCAACTTGGTAAGTTTTCGACCTCTATCTCATCATCTGGACACGCACCGGACTTCTGCATTATCCCCTCATCTATTCCATTGCCCGAACATATTGTTAACATGTTAACACCTTCTGCCAACAGACAACCCCCTTGCCGAAGGCTTCAGCATTCGGGATGGCAAAGTCACTATTACGGTCCCCGACGTTCCCCCCCGCGACAGCTATATTGTTGTCCGTAAGTACAGTCATGACTCGTTTCCATTGCCGAACAAGAAGCTCATGAGCGTAACTAGTGATGGGTGACTCTGGTAACGCAAGCCCTGCCTTTGCTATTACTTCGATTGCGGGAGGCTCATCGTCGAAACCTTCTTCCACTGGGTCGTCCACCACATCTTCCTCCACCTCGACCTCCTCTACCCCAAGTTCGACGGTCGATAACTCGCCTCCATTCACTGGCAGCTCAATTACACACGGTTCTGCATCTACCTCAAGTAGCGCTTCTTCCCTTAACTCGGATGCGCCGGAGCCGACTCCTAGCGCCTCGGCGTCATCAGCTAATGTTTCTGTTCCCGAATCATCTGCAACCCTCACCCAGGCAGCAACCGCCGCAGCTGCGTCTGCGTCATCCTCGGCAAACGCTGCCTGGTCTCGCTACAACGCCAAGTTATGGTCTGTTATCGCTGCACCACTGGCGCTTTTCCTCTTGTTTTAAGGGACCCGCAGTGGCGTAACGCCTACACTGTTAAGATCCGTTTAAGACTTTCACGTTTATCCCCTCTTATTCCACGAAACATGGTTGTGTTGATGACCTAGGCCACATGATAACGCCGCTTTTATCCTTGTCCATTCATCCTTCACGCACGCCTTTTGACGTTTTGTTTTCTAACTTGCATCTTTCTCTACATCACGAACCCATCTTTACGCACAAGTTTAATGGACTATCTGAGACGCTTGTTTTGTTCACACATGTACTATAGTGACCACCCCTCATCCAGTGGCTCTCTGCTCCTGGCTTTTCCCTTTGCCTTGTGTTGGGATTTGTTGCTGTTGTTCGTCTTTGCTTTGAGCCAATATAACATGTCGATACTACTCTCGGTTATGTTTGTCCAATTGGACAGAACACAAATGGAAGACTGCAAAATTCTGTTTGGGGGGTCTGTTGCAGCTCGTTACATAGAAGCTCAGAAGATAGGGGATTGATGACGTTGTGCAAGGTCGCTCTTTTTTTGGCCCTGCAACATCGTGAGGGTTGATTCAGGCAGATCAAGCTGTCTGACGTGTTCTGCAGAAGCACGTGGAAATCTCGGTTAAACCTGGCTCGTGATGATGAACGGATGAGGGCCACACTCTGATAATCCAATTTTCACCAAGTGAATGTGGCTACTTGGCGCAATGGTAGCGCGTTTGGCTTCGATCGCTGAATGTTACCAAAAGGTTGCAGGTTCGAGTCCTGCAGTGGTCATATGGTTTTTGCTTGTGATAACCTTTTGCTGCCGTCAAGCACATTTAAGACCCATCGCGGATTCGCATCATGCAGTGGTTTTATGTACTTTTGCCACGGTCAGTGGTTGAGTAACAAAAAATCAATTTTCTTGGCCAAGGCGCTACCAGGACTCGAACCTGGGTTTCAGGAAATCACAGGAACACCCATATTGGTGCATAATCAGAATCCTGAGTGATAACCACTACACTATAGCGCCGATAAGTATTAAAAACCGTCCAACAATGAATAGCCTTACCCCGCAAGCAGCTCCGACAGCAAACGTCCAACAGCCTTCGCTTCGCCTGCAATGGGTGGCATCCCGTAACATAGATATCAGCCAATGCAGAAATAATTGCGGGAATCTGTATGATTACTGGATCCCAATGGTTTCGACGATAGCAAAAATTTCCTTTACATCATTCGTTTGATCGTGGGCGACAGATCGTCGTGCTTCACGGCAAACTTAGATCAGAGCCAAGTCGTTGACGGACATAAGATGCATGGACGGCGGCGGATTGTCGGCGGAACGTGACAGTGACCAGCCGGCCGTCTACATGCTTGCCACGTCTGCTTTGCCGATTAATAGAAAAGGTTTCATCACACGAACTCTCAGCACAATTTCTTCCCAGCACGTTGAGGGGTAAAAAGGATTGACGCTTCTATAAATTTGAGCATGACCATCTATCAGCTGGACTATGTTTATTGTTCGGATGACGACAGTAGTAGTTCGGCACTAATCTCTCGATGTTGGTGGCGCAAAAGATTTCAGCTAGTGGTATTATTGTGGTCCAATGACGAAAGGTCAATGGGGGATTAGATCTACTCACACTCCGTGCAGCCAACCATATTTGGGTGCCAAATATTGTATTTGTCATATGTTGGAATATTTGGTGGGATCTCCAG